>JAOQMS010062610.1:0-25148 GCA_027563885.1 Erythroxylum longipes
TTTCCTAATTTCTCTTACTTACCTCACTTGGACCCGTTTCTCTGGTCCGACCCGTTCTACGGAAACGGGATGTTACACTAAAGATGCCTAGTGACTGTGTCAAGGGGTTGTTTTGCTCACCGAAGGTGGCAAGTGATTGTGCCAACTGGTTGTTTTGCCCACCAACAATTTGTTAACGAGTTGTTTGCTCACCGAAGGTGCCCAGCGTTCATGCCAACTGGTTGTTTTCTAACCAAAGATGTGCCCATGAACTGTTTTCTCACCGAAGGTTCCCAACAACCATGCTAGCGAGTTCTTTTTCCTACCAAAGATGTGCCAATGGGTTGTTTTCTCAATGAAAGTGCCCAGCGACTACATGAATGTGGTGTTTTGTTCACCGAAGGTGCAAAGTGACCATGTCAACTAGTTGTTTTCCCACTTAAGGTGCCTAGCAACGGTACCAATGGGCAATTTTCTTATGGAAGCTGCCCAGTAACCGCTACAATAGGTTCTTTACTCACTAAAAGTGCCCAATGACTATGCCAATGGGTTGTTTTGGTCACCTAAAGTGCCCAGTGACCATGTCAACAGGTTGTTTTGCTCATCAAAGGTGCCCAGAGACCATGCCAACTGGTTGTTTTCTCACCTAAGTTCGACAGCAATCGTCACAATGGGATCTTTTCTCTCCAAAAGTACCCAACGACAATGTTATGAGTTGTTTTTCTTATGGAAAGTTCCCATTGACCTTTTCAACTTATTGTTTTTCTAACTAAAGATGTGCCCAGGAAATGTTTTCTGGTTGAAGCTACCCACCAACCTTTCTAACGGGTTGTTTTTCCCGCCAAAGATGTGCCAATGGGCTGTTTTCGCAATGAAAGTGCCCAGCGACTATGTTACTGGGTTGTTTTTCTCACTGAAGATGCCTAACAACCATGTTAACTAGTTGTTTTCTTATCAAGGGGCCAACTAACAATGCCAACGGGCAATTTTCCCAGTGAAAGTGCCCAACGATTGTGTTAAAAGGTTGTTTTCCTCACCGAAGGTGCCCAGCCATCATGCCAATGGATTGTTTTGTTCACCAAAGGTGCCCAACGACCATACAAATTGGTTGTTTTCTCATTGAACCTACCCAGTGACCGTTACACTGGGCTATTTACTAACCTAAAAGTGCACATTTATTGCGTCAACGGGTTATTTTGCTCACCTAGCGTGCCCAACGACTATGGCAACTGGTTGTTTTGCCCACCAAAGATTCTCTAACAATTTGTTTACTCACCAATGTTGCCTAGCGACCATGCCAACAGATTTTTTTGCTCACCGAAAGTGCCTAACGACCATGCCAACAGGTTGTTATGCCCAGTGACCATGCTAACTGGTTGTTTTCTCACCTATGCTTGACAGCGACCGTAATAATGGGCTCTTTTCTCGCCAAAAGTGCCCAGTGACTGTGTCAACCAGTTGTTTTACTCATCGAATGTCCCCATCAACCATGCAAACTGGTTCTGTTTCCATCCAAAAATGCGCCCACGAACTGTTTTCTCACCGAAGGTGCCCAGCAACCACACCAACGGGTTGTTTTGCCCACAAAGATGTGCCAATGGGTTGTTTTGTCACTAAATGTGCCCAAAGATTATGTGAACGAGTTGTTTTGTTCGTCGAAGGTGCCCAATGACCATGACAACTAGTTGTTTTCTCATCGAAGGTACCTAGCAACGATGCCAATAGGAAATTTACTCTCCGAATGTGCCCAGCGACTATGTCAGTGGGTTGTTTTCCTTATCGAAGGTGCCCAGCGACTATGACAACTAGTTGTTTTCTCCCTGAAGGTGCCCAACGATTGTGTCAATTGGCAATTTTCTCAGCAAAAGTGCCCAGTGCCTATATGAATAGGTTGTTTCCCTCACTCAAGGTGCCCAATGATCATGCCAACAGGTTGTTTAGCTCACCTAAGGTGCCCAGCGACTATGCTAACCGGTTGTTTTGCTCACCGAAGGTGGTCAACGACCATGCCAACTGGTTGTTTTCTCACCTAAGCTGTAGAGCGACCGTTACAATGGGCTCTTTTCTCTCTAAAAGTACCCATCAACCATGCCAGCGGATTATTTTACCCACCAAAGATGTGCCATTGGGTTGTTTTCTCAATGAAAGTGCCCAACGACTATATGAATGGGTTGTTTTGCTTGCCCAAGATGCCCAACAACCATGTTAACTGGTTGTTTTCTCACTGAACACTTCAAGAAAACAATACATTAGCGACAAAAAATTACAGGTGGAAACAATTCCATAGCCAATTACTGACAGAAAGTAAATATTCGTCTGTAAATTTTTTGTGAAAATTTTCATTTTCTAAGAGACGAAATTGTCGTCGATAAAGGTGGAGGGAAAACATTCGCACACATTTACCGGCTGAATATAGCGACGAAAACTCCATAACTATTGATAAATTAGGCGGGAACTCTTCCTGCAATTAAATAGCGTCAACATTTTATCGACGGATATTGTTTCCGTCTGTGAATTTTACGATGCATCAATTTGTTACTGACGGTAATGTGTTCCATCGGTAAATTCAAAATAATCGTTTTAAAAAATAAAAAATGACGTTGTTCTGGTTCAGGGGTTGAAGGACCCCCGAACCTTCCTTCTTCCTTTTTTCCTTTGGCTCTTCCCTCCTTGCCATGCGTCTGCTGTCGTTGTCATGCCTCCAATCTTCCCCGTCTTCATCTCCTTTAGTCACAATCACCATCTACATCTCCTCTCATGCGTCTTCTCTCAGTCTACATCTCCTTTGGTATGTCTCGCGCATCTCATCTTCGGTATATATGCAATATTTCTATAATGACACAATTAGGGTATATATGTTGATTAGGTTATCTGAATTGGTATATGGAATATTTTCGTAATAGAAGGATACCTAATCCTTTAGTTTTAGTAGATGAATTTGGTTTATATGGAATATGTTGATTGGGTTATGAGATGTTGTTTTGTTAATTTGGTTTTACATTTTTTTTATTTCTGTCCAACTTTTGGATATATTAATTCATTTATTTTTGTGCTATATTTGTATATATTAAGGATAATGTACAAATTATATGCCAAGGAATGATTACTACGAGACTTAGTTATATATATGCATTTAGTCTAAGTATTTAGCTTGGTAAATTGAAATTTAGGGAAATTAGGTAAGGTGAATGGGGCGAATGAGTTGATCCGTTAAAGTGATATCTTGTGAGTTGATTGCATTAGCTTAACAACATGATCAAATAAGATAAAATTGCTTTATTTTGTTTTCAATATGGATTTTTAAGTACATATTAACCTAGGCTTTAATAGGCTATATCTCACATGTTAATTGGGGTTAAATTAGTTGTAGTTAAGAATCCTTATTCATGGTTACCATAAATCTAAAAAAGAAGAATTTTATGGACTATTATGATAATTAAGTAGTTAACTATACTTAATAAGTTTGATTAGGCTAAATTTTGCATAATAAGGTGGTAATTACCTAGTTTGGGATAGTAATGTGCCTTGGTAAAGAATAGATACATTAGGTCCTTAGGTTAGTCTCATGCTTTCATTTTGCTAGTTTAATTGTCCTATTTTTTTCAGTTTAGCAATTTTATTATTTTTATGTTGGAGACTTGTGTTCAATAAAGATAAGTATTTTATCTCCAAATTTAACCAACTCTAGCACTTATAGTTTACCTAAGCCTAAGTGCAATGGATCCCTTATTTGGGTCATTCATGTTTTCATTAAATGTTTAATTAGTTTTTTAAAGAAATTTGATAGTTAACAATAAGTGCTTATGGAGGATGGTTTAATACGTGGTGTATGTGCTTTAGGATACCATATCTTGATTTAAAGTGCTTCTTTTTATAATGTTTATGATAAATGTATCCTTTATCAATAGTTCTTCTTACATACATATATCAATCTTTACATTTTATTCTCTTTCTTTGTGCTTTTGTAAGCAATAAAGTGAGATGATATAGGTTTTGATCAAATGTAGGGATTCTTTTTTTTTTTAGAATGAGGGATCTATTTCCATGGATCTATTAAATCTGGATGAATCCTCATACCTCTTACAAAGTAGGTAATCTCTTAACAATATTGGTGAGACAATTGCTAAGTTTGTTCATGATCTTAATCCTATAGCATGATGGACCACATTAGATTATGATGATGTATTAGCACAAGTGTATTATATTAAATGAACCTTTGAAATATGGAACCAAAGAGAAGACAGGATTTTCTGTGATCAAGATTTAGACCATTATTCAGAGGTACTTACTGTACAGGTGAAGGACCTCATAGTGTAGTAGCTAGAGATGAAACACCTCCTCCCGCTCCACCTACTACATTGGCAGATGAGGCTACACCATCCACCACTCCTACATCATTTACTACCCCTACACTGACAGAGATATTAGGCTTAAAAAATGCGAATGAAGGAGATGGACGCCAACCTAGAGCTAAGGGACCCGATGGATCAAAATACATCACAATTATCAATAATATGTAAATGAAAATACATGAACCATTATATGTTTATAATTAAGTTATAGGTTTAATTTTTAAAAATGGTATAAATTTATTTGTTTTTATATTAGGTTATTTTCATCTGGACCCTGTTCAAGAAACATGACATCGAAATTCAAGAAGATTGATCCTGATGGTTATGTGTGGAAGATTATCTCTTAGGCGACAAAGGAATTTTACTATCATGAGTTTGAGGTACGACAAAAATTATTATTTTCTTTCTTAATTAACATTTTTATACATTAATTTGATAAATATTATTACATTAAAAGTATTTATAAAATATTTTTCCTTTTATTACAGAAAGAATTTTTTTAGGATTCTCAATTTGACGGGATCATCTATAAAGTATGGGAGAGATGAGCGTGTACACGTTATCGCGACTTTATTGCTACGATACATAGGGTGGGTGTACGACTGCCTTACATTTTTGAAGAAAAATGGAGTCGTTGGTTACAGTATTGAACATCACCAGAAAAAGAGAGTCTTCCCGTACATACAAGAGGATCTATTACCTACTAAGAGCATGCAGAGAGACTTGTAAGCATCTACAATTTATAATTATATTCTAATTTATTTTCTTTACTGTATTTTAATTGAATTTGATGTGTTAAAATTTGGAATGAAAATATGTGTTTCTTGTTGAGAATGATAATGTTATAAATGTCTGGTGCTATATAAGGCTATGTTTTTTCGTTTTTTCTTTATTCAACAGGGGGTAGATATCATAAAAACGGATGAAACTCTACCGAAATTTTTATAAATTCTAATTCACTTATAATTAGCATTTTATTCGTATGCAGGAAAAGTCTATGGGCATTAGGCCTACACCCTGTCAACTATTTCTGCACACTCACACTAAAAAGCATGACTATGTGACATTCGTCAATAGTCGTTGTAGAGAACTCAATGTATGTGAAATTTATGATTTAATATTAATAATGCTTAATAATTATCACTTACTAATATAAACATTTCTTTCTGATAGGACCAAATAAAAGAAAGTATTGAACGACAGTCTCAACAATCTAAAGATGTTGATGAGACTGAAACTTATCTTCATGCAGTGGGTGGTAGGGACCGTCGTGGGAGGATATTCGGCTTAGGTTTATTTGCGAACACATGTTATTCGCAATCTTCCACATCCAGTACAGCAGCATCTAGTAGGCAGTCCACCACCAATGAAGTGCAAGAGCTTCGAGGCACAGTGCAGACATTGGCAACTCAGTTGCAACAATCGATGCAGTACATCGCTCAATTTCGTCAAGAGGTGAATAAGTTGAAGGGTAAGGGTAGAACCTCATCACACCAACCAGAGCATCCACCGTCTCCAGATCAATAGTGTACTTTTGGTTATTTAATTTGTATTACAAATACTTATTATGTACAATGTAATGTTTTTATTATCAATTAAGATATTTTAACTTTTAATCATAAATAAAAATTTATATTTAAGCAAATTAATTATATATTATAAATTTATAGCTGTTAAAATTATACATGAACCATAATTTAATTATACTAACAGTATATATTATATATTTTTTGAAAAATTTTGTTGTTCATTTATTGACAGAAAAAATATCCGTCGGTAAAGTCATCTCTGTTTACCAAAGGTCTATTCGCAAATTCGTTGGTAATCATAGACGGAATAACCAATTATGTTTCAATTTTTACCGTTGGAATAACATATCCATCGACTTTTAGCAAATTTACTGACGGTAAATTTCTTACTGTCGGTAACTATGCTGATGGAATATAACCGCCTGTTGCTAAATTTTACTGACTGTCAACCACAAAATAAAAGGTCGGTATATTTACCGAGGGTAAGCATTTTACCATCGGTAAATTTAAAGACAGAAATTTTTTTCCCTTCGGTAATTATTAGTATGATTGTTTCTATGATGCCTTTGTCTGTCGGTAATATGTCTTATCGACAGAATATTTATGTTTTTTTGTCAGTAATTTACATAGCAAAAAGGCATTTTTCTTATAATGGAAGGTGCCTAGCAACAGTTCCAATGCGCAATTTTATCAACAAATGTGCCCAGCGATTATGTCAACGGGTTGTTTTCCTCACCAAAGGTACCCAGCGATCATGCCAACAGATTGTTTTGCTCATTGAAGTGCCCAACGACCATTCCAACTGGTTGTTTTCTCATCAAAATTGCCTAGTGACCGTTACAATAGGTTGTTTACTCACCAAAGGTACGCAGCAACTGTTAGAATGAGTTGTTTTACCCACTGAAAGTATTTATCGACTATGCCAACTGGTTGTTTTTCTAAAAAAAGATGTTCCCACAAACAAATTTCTCACCAAAGGTGCCCAGCAACCATGCCATTAGGTTGTTTTGCCAACCAAAGATATTCCAATACGTTGTTTTCTTAATGAGAGTGCCTAGTGACTATGCTCACAGAAGGTGCCCAGTGACCATGTTAACTAGTTGTTTTCTTACGAAAGGTGCCTAACAACGATGCCAATTGGCAATTTTCTCAACAAAAGTGCCCAGCGATTGTGTCAAAGGGTTGTTTTTGTTACCGAAGGTGCGCAGTGATCATGCCAACGATTTGTTTTGTTCAATGAAGGTGCCCGACAACCACACCAACTGGTTATTTTCTCATCGAAGCTAGAAAGTGACTGCTAATATGAGTTGTTTTGCTCATCAAAGGTGCCTAGCGACTATGCCAACTGGTTGGTTTGCCCACCAAAGATTTGCCAATGGGCTATTTCCTCATCGAAGATGCCCAGCGATCATGCCAACTGGTTGTTTGTCCAACCAAAGTTGTACCTACAAACTATTTTCTCACCGAAGGTGCCCAATAACGATGCCAGCTGGTTGTTTTGCCCGCCAAAAATATTCCAATGGGTTGTTTTCTTAATGAAAATGCCCAGTCACTATGTGAATGGGTTGTTTTGCTCATCGAAGGTGTCCAGTAACCATGTCAACTAGCTGTTTTCTCATCGAAGGTGCCTAGCAATGATGCCAACAGGCAATTTTCTCAATGAAAGTGCCCAGCGATTGTGTCAAAGGGTTGTTTTCGTGACCAAAGGTCCCTAACTATCATACCAACGGATTGTTTTACTCAATAAGGGTGCCCAACAACCATGCAAACTGGTTATTTTCTCATCAAAGATGTCCAAAGATTGTTACAATGGGTTGTTTACTCACCGAAAGTGCCCAATGACTGTGTCAATGGGTTGTTTTGCTCACTGAAGATGCCTAGTGACTATGCCAACTAGTTGTTTTACCACCAAAGATTTACCAACGGGTTGTTTGCGCACTGAAGGTACCACCCAGTGATCATGCCAACTGGTTGTTTTTCCAACCAAATATGTGCCCACAAACTTTTTTCTCTTCGAAGGAGCCCAGTAACCATGCCAGAAGATTGTTTTGCCCACCAAAGATGTGCAAATGGGTTGCTTTCTCAATGAAAGTACCCAGCGACTATGTTAATAAGTTATTTTGCTCACTGAAAGTGCCCAGCGATCATGTCAACTTGTTGTTTTCTGAACGAAGGCGCCTAACAATGGTGCAAATGGGTAATTTTCTCAGCGAAAGTGCCTAGCGATTATGTCAACGATTTGTTTTCCTCATCAAAGGTGCCCAACGATTATAGCAATGGATTGTTTTGCTCACCGAACGTTCCCAATGATGTTTTCACATTGAAGCTGCCCAGTGACTGCTATAATGGGTTCTTTAATCAACAAAAATGCCCAGTGACTATGCGAACAGGGTGTTTTTTTTGCTCAACTAAAGTGCCCAGCAACCATGTCAATAGGTTATTTTGCCCACTGAAGGTGCCCAATGACCATGTTAATTGGTTGTTTTATCACCTTCGTTAGACAGCGACAGTTCCAATGGGATCTTTTCTCACCAAAACTACATAGTGATTATGTCAACGGGTTATTTTCCTGACTTAAAGTGGTCATCAACCATGTCGACTAGTTGCTTTCTCACCTAAGCTAGACAATGACAGTTATAGTGGGCTCTTTTCTCGCCAAAGGTGCCCATCGACCATGCCAACTAGTTGTTTTTCCTACCAAAGATGTGCCCATGAACTATTTTATCATTGAATGTGCCCAATAAACATGCCAGTGGGTTGTTTTGCCCACCAAAGATGTGCCAATGGGTTGTTTTCTTAATGAAAGTGCCTAGCGACTATACCAACAGGTTGTTTTCACATCGAACTTGCCCAGTGAACGCTACAATGGGTTCTTTACTCATCAAAAGTGCCCAGTGACTGTGCCAATATGTTGTTTTGCTCACCTAAAGTGCCCAATGACCATGCCAATAGGTTGTTTTGCTCACCGAAGGTGCCCAACGACTATGCCGACTTGTTGTTTTCTCACCTAAATTGGACAGTGACTGTTACAATTGGATCTTTTTCTCGCCAAAAGTGCCCAATGACTGTGTCAATGGGTTCTTTTGCTCATCAAAGGTTCACAACGACCATGTCAACTGGTTATTTTCACACCTAAACTGGACAGCGACCATTACAATGGGATCTTTTCTTGCCATAAATACCCAGCGACTGTGACAACGAGTTGTTTTGCTCATCAAAAGTGCCTATCGACCATGACAACAAGTTGTTTTTCTAGCAAAAGATGTGCCCACGAATTGTTTTCTCACCAGAGTTGCCTAGTAACCACACCGACGGGTTGTGTTGCCCGCCAAAGATGTGCCAACTGGTTGTTTTGTCACTAAAAATGCCTAATGATTATATGAACGAGTTATTTTGCTCATCGAAGGTGCCCAGTGACCCTGTCAACTAATTGTTTTCTCAGTGAAGATGCCTAGCAATAATGTCAATGTGCAATTTACTCTCTGAATGTGCCCAACAACTATGTGAATAGGTTGTTTTACTCATTGAAGGTGCCCAGTGACCGTGCCAACTAGTTGTTTTCTAACTGAAGGTGCCCAACGACCATGCTAATAGGCAATTTTCTTAGCAAAAGTGCCCAGCGATTGTGTCAACGGGTTATTTTACTCATTGAATGTGCCTAGAGATTATGCCAATAGATTGTTTTGCTCACTAAAGGTTCCCAACGACCATGGTAACTGGTTGTCTTCACATCGAAGCTGCACAGTGACCATTACAATTGGTTCTTTACTCACCGAAAGTGCCCAGTGACTATCCCAACAGGTTGTTTTGCTGAACTAAAGTGCCCAATGACCATGCCAACATATTGTTTTGCTCACTGAAGGTGCCTCGCGACTATGCCAACTGGCTGTTTTCCCAACTAAGCTGGATAGAAAACTGTTACAATGGGATCTTTTCTCACCAAAAGTACCCAAAGACTGTTTTAATGGATTGTTTTGCTCACTGTAGGCGCCCAACGACCATGCCAATTGGTTGTTTTCTCACCTACAGTGGATAGGAACTATTACAATGGGGTCTTTTTATGAAAAGTGCCCAGCGACTGTAACAACGGCTTGTTTTGCTCACCGAAAGTGCCCATCAACTATGGTAACTGGTTGTTTTTCCAACCAAATATGTGCCCACGAATTGTTTTCTCACATAAGGTACCAAGCAACCATGTCAATAAGCTGTTTTTCCCTCTAAAGATGTGCAAATGGGTTGTTTTCTCAATGAAAATGCCTAGTGACTATGCCAACAGGATGTTTTCTCTTCGAAGTTGTCTAGTGACCACTACAATTCTTTACTCATCGGAAGTGCCCAATGACTATGCCAACAGGTTGTTTTGCTCACCTAAAGTTCACAACGACTATGCCGACAGGTTGTTCAGCTCACCGAAGGTGCCCAGTGGCCTTGCCACTAGTTGTTTTCTCACCTAAGCTGGATAGTGACTGTTACAATGGGATCTTTTCTCATAAAAAATGCCCAACAACTATGTCAATTGGTTGTTTTGCTAACCAAAAGTGCCCATCGACTATGCCAACTAGTTGTTTTTCTAAGAGAAGATGTGCCCACGAACTGTTTTCTCATCGAAGGTGTCCAGTAACCATGCCAGTGGGTTGTTTTGCCCTATACACTATGCCAACAAGTTGTTTTCATATCGAAGCTGCCCAGTGGCCGTTACAATAGGTTCTTTGCTCATCGAAAGTGCCCAGCGACTATGTCAATAGGTTGTTTTTCTAAAGTGCACAGCAACCAAACTAACAGGTTGTTTTGCTCACCGAAGGTGCCCAACGACCATGCCAACTGGTTGTTTTCTTACCTATTCTGGACAGTGACTGTTACAATGGCTTCTTTTCTCGCCAAAAGTTCCCAACGATTGTGTCAACAGGTTATTTTTCTCACTAAAGGTGCCTAACGACTATGCCGACAGGTTGTTTTCTCACCTAATGGGATCTTTTCCTGGCAAAAGTTCCCAGCGACTGTGTCAATGGGTTTGCTTATCGAATGTGCCCATCGAACATGACAACTCTTTGCCTTTCCAACCAAAGATGTGCCCACAAATTGTTTTCTCACCGAAGGTACCCAACAACCATGCCAACAGTTTGTTTTGCCCACCAAAGATGTGAAAATGAGTTGTTTTCTCCATGAAAATGCCCAGTGACTATGTGAATGGGTTGTTTTGCTCACCGAAGGTACCTAACGAACCTTTCAGCTAGTTATTTTCCCACCAAAGGTGCCTAGCAACAGTGCCAATGAGTAATTTTCTCAATGAAGTTGCCCAGCAATTTTCTCAACGAAGTTGCCCAGTGACTGTGTCAATGAGCTGTTTTGCTCACCGAAGGTGCCTAACGAATACGCCAACTGGTTATTTTCTCACCTAAAGTGGACAGCGACCATTACAATGGGATCTTTTCTCGCCAAAAGTGCTCAGCGACTGTGTCAATGGGTTGTTTTTTCTCACCAAAAGTGCCCATCGACCATGACGAATGGTTGGTTTTCCAACCAATGATGTGCCCAAGAATTTTATTCTCACTGAAGGTACCTTAAAACCATGCCAACGAGTTGTCTTACCCACCAAAGATGTGCAAATGGATTATTTTTTCAATGAAAAGGCCCAACGAAATTGTAAATAGGATGTTTTACTTGCAGAATTTGCTTAATTTTCCCACCAAAGGTGCCTAACAATGGTGCCAATAAGCAATTTTCTCAACGAAGTTGCCCAGTGATTGTGTTAACTGGTTGTTTTTCTCAACGAAGTTGCCCAATGGGTTATTTTGCTCACTAAAAGTGCCATCGAACATGCCAACTGGTTGTTTTTCCCCACAAAGATGTGTCCATAGATTGTTTTTTCATCGAAGTTATCCAGCAACCATGCCAGTGGGTTGTTTTGCCCACTAAAGATGTACCAATAGGTTGTTTTATCATTAAAAGTGCCTAGCAACTGTGTGAACGGGTTGTTTTACTCATCGAAGGTGACCAACGACCATGACAACAAGTTGTTTTCTTGTTGAAGGTGCCTAGTAATGATGCGAATGGGCAATTTACCCTCTGAATGTGCCAAGCAACTATGTCATCAGGTTGTTTTCCTTACAGAAGGTCCCTAACGACTGTGCCAATGGGCAATTTTGTTAGCAAAGTGCCCATTGACTGTGTTAATCATTTGTTTTGCTTACTGAAGGTGCCCAGTGATCATGCCAAAAGGTTTTTTTGCTTAACAAAGAGGTGCCCACTGACTATTTTCTTCCCGAAGCTACCCATCAACCAAGCTGTTTTGCCCACAAGAAAGTAGTAATGGGTTGTTTTCTCACTGAAAGTGCCTAGCAACAGTGTGAACGAGTTGTTTTTCTCACTGAAGTTGCCCAGCGACAATGCCAACTATTTTTTTCTCACTGAAGGTTCCCAATAACAACGCCAAAGGGTTGGTTTGCTTGCCAAAGATGTGCCAATGGGTTGTTTTCTCAACGAAAGTGTATAGTGACTATATGAATGGGTTGTTTTGTTCACCAAAGTTGCTCAGCAACTATGTCAACTAGTTGTTTTCTCACCAAAGGTACCTAGCGACGGTGCCAATAGGTAATTTTCTCAGTGAAAATGCCCATTGATTATGTCAACGGGTTGTTTGCCTAATAGAAGGTGCCTAATGATTATGCCAACGGATTGCTTTGCTCACCGAAGGTTTGCAACGACCATGCCAACTGGTTGTTTTCACACTGAAGCTGCCCAATTAACACTACAATGGGTTCTTTACTCATCAAAAGTGCCCAGTGACTATGCCAATAGGTTGCTTTGCTCACTTAATATTCCAGCGACCATGCTAACAAGTTATTTTGCACCAAATATGCCTAGTGACCATGCCAACTGATTGTTTTCTCACCTAAGCTGGACAACAACCATTAAAATAGGATCTTTTCTTGCCAAAAGTGCCCAGTGACTGTGTCAACAGATTGTTTTGCTCACCGAAGGTGCCCAATGACCATGCCAAGTGCATGCTTTCTCACCTAAAATGGATAGCGACTGTTACACTGGGATCTTTTCTCACCAAAAGCACCCAGCGACAGTGTCAACTGGTTATTTTGCTCACCAAAAGTGGCCATCGACCATAACAACTGGTTGTTTTCTAACCAAATATGTGCCCACGAATTGTTTTCTCAACGAAGATACCTAGCAACCATGCCAACGAGTTGTTTTGCCTACCAATGATGTGAAAATGGGTTGTTTTCTCAATGAAATTGCCCAGCGACGATGCCAACAGGTGTTTTCACATTGAAGTTGCCCAGTGACCGCTACAATGGGTTCTTTACTCATGGAACCTGTCGAGTGACTATGCTAATAGGTTGTTTTGCTAACCTAAAGTGCCCAACGACCATGTCAATAGGTTGTTTTGCTCACCGAAGGCACCTAGCGACCATACTAACTAGTTATTTTCTCACCTAAGCTAGACAACGACTGTTACAATGGGATCTTTTGTTGCCAAAAGTGCCAAGCAAATGTGTCAACAGGTTGTTTTTCTCACTGAAAGTCCCAGCTACCATGCCAATAGGTTGTCTTCTCACCTAAGCTAGATAATGACCGTTATAGTGGGCTCTCTTCTCATAAAAGTGCCTAGCGACTGTAACAAGAGGTAGTTTTGCTCACCGAAAGTGCCCATCGACAATGCCAATTGGTTGTTTTTCCAACCAAAGATATGCCCACGAACTATTTTCTCACCGAAGGTGCCCAGTAACCATGCCAGCGGGTTATTTTGGCCACCAAATATGTGCCAATGGGTTGTTTTCTCAATGAAAGTGCCCAACGACTGTACCAACAAGTTGTTGTCACATCAAAGCTACCTAGTGATAGCTACAATGGGTTCTTTGCTTATCGAAAGTGCCTAATGAGTACGCCAATAGGATTCCTTGCTCACATAAAGTACATAGCTACCATGTCAATAGGTTGTTTTGCTCACCGAAGGTCCCTAGTGACCATACCAACTTGTTGTTTTCTCACCTAAGCTAGACAGGGACCATTACAATGGGAACTTTTCTCACCAACGGTGCCCAAGGACTTTGTCAATAGGTTGTTTTGCTCACCGAAGATGCCCAATGACTATGCCAACTAGTTTTTTTCTCACCTAAAGTGGACAGTGACCATTACAATGGGATCTTTTCTCGCCAAAAGCACCTAGCGGTTATGTCAATAGGTTTCCTCACCGAAAGTGCCCATCGGCCATGACAACTAATTGTTTTTCCAACCAAAGATGTGCCCACAAACTGTTTTCTCACCGAAGGTGCCCAGTAACCATACCACATGTTGTTTTGCCCACCAAAGATGTGCAAATGGGTTGTTTTCTCAATGAAAATGCCCAGGAACTATGTGAATGGGTTGTTTTGCTCATTGAAGGTGCCTAACGACCCTTTCAACTAGTTGTTTTCCCACCAAAGGTTCCTACCAACGGTGCCAATGAGCAATTTTCGCAATGAAGTTGCCTAGCGATCATGTTAACTGGTTGTTTTCCTCACTAAAGGGGCCTAGCGATCATGTCAACGTAATGTTTTGCTTATCAAAGGATCCCAATGACTATGACAATTAGTTGTTTTCACATTGAAGTTACCTAGCGACAGCTACAATAGGTTCTTTACTCATCAAAAGTGTCCAGTGACTATGCCAAATGGTTGTTTTGCTCACCTAAAATGCCCAGCGACCATGCCAGCAAGTTGTTTAGCTCATCAAAGGTTCCCAACAACAATGCCAACTAGTTTTTTCTTAGCTAAGCTAGACAATGATCTTTACAATGGGATCTTTTCTTGCAAAAAGTGCCTAGCGGCTTTGTCAACGAGTTGTTTTGCTCACCGAAAGTGCCCAGCCACCATGCCGATAGGTTGTCTTCTCACCTAAGCTCAATGACCGTTACAGTGGGCTCTTTTCTCATCAAAGTACCAAGCAACTGTAACAACAGGTTGTTTTGCTCGCCGAAAGTGCCCATCGACCATGCCAATTGATTGTTTTTCGAAGCGAAGATGTGCCCATGAACTGCTTTTTCACCGAAGGTGCCCAGCAACCGTGCCAGCGGGTTATTTTTCCCACCAAAGATGTGCTAATGGGTTGTTTTCTCAATGAAAGTTCCCAGCGACTATGCCAATAGGTTGTTTTCGCGTCAAAGCTGCCTAGTCACTGCTACAATAGGTTATTTGCTCATTGAAAGTGCCGAATGAGTATGCCAATAGGATGTTTTGCTCACATAATTTACACAGCGGCCATACCAATAGATTGTTTTGCTCATCGAAGGTGCCCATCGACCATACCAACTGGTTGTTTTCTCACCTAGCTTGGACAACGATAGTTACAATGGGATCTTTTCTCACCAAAAATGCCCAACGACTATGTCAATGGGTTGTTTTGCTCACCGAAGGTGCCCAATGACCATGCCAACTGGTTTTTTTCTCACCTAAAGTAGACAACGACCTTAAGAATGGGATCTTTTCTCACGAAAAGTGCCCAATGATTGTGTTAATAGGTTTCCTCACTGAAAGTGCCCATCGACCATGACAATTGGTTGTTTTTCCAACCAAAGATGTGCCCACAAACTGTTTTCTCACCAAAGGTACCCAGCAACCATGCTAACGGGTTGTTTTTCCCGCCAAAGATGTGTAAATGGGTTGTTTTCTCAATGAAAATGCTCAGTGACTATATGAATGTTTTCTTTTGCTCACCGAAGGTGCCTAATGACCCTTTCAACTAGTTGTTTTCCCACCAAAGGTGCCTAGCAATGGTGCAAATGAGCAATTTTCTCAATGAAGTTGCCTAGCAACTGTGTTAATTGGTTGTTTTCCTTACCAAAGGTACCTAGCGATCATGCCAGTATAATGTTTTGCTTACCAAAGGATCCCAACGACTATGCTAACTAGCTGTTTTAACATCGATGTTGCTCAGGGACCGCTACATTGGGTTCTTTACTAATAAAAATTGCCCAGTGATTATGCCAAATTGTTGTTTTTGTCACCTAAAGTGCCTAGCGACCGTGCCAACAAGTTGTTTAGCTCATCTAAGGTGCTCAGTGACTATGCCAACTGGTTATTTTCTCACCTAAGCTGGATAGTGACCGTTATAATGGGATTTTTTCTAGCCAAAAGTGCCTAGCAACTGTGTCAATGGGTTGTTTTGCTAACCAAAAGTGCCCAGCTACTATGCCAACTGGTTGTTTTCTCACCTAAGCTGGACAATGACCGTTACTGTAGGCTCTTTTCTCACTAAAAGTGCACGAAGATTGTAACAACGGGTTGTTTTGCTTACTGAAAGTTCCCAGCTACCTTGGCAACTGGTTTTTTTCTCACCTAGGCTGGACAATGACCATTATAGTGGGCTCTTTTTCTGCCAAAAGTGCCCAGCGACAATAACAATGGGTTGTTTTGCTCATCGAAAGTGTCCATCGACCATGCCAACTAGTTCTTTTTCCAACGAATGTCCCCACGAACTGTTTTCTCATCGAAGGTGCCCATCAACCATGCCAGCGAGTTGTTTTGCCTAGTAAAGATATGCCAACGACTTGTTTTCTCAATGAATGTTTCCAGCAACTATGCCAATAGGTTGTTTTCACATCAAAGCTGCCCAGTGACTGATACAATTGGTTCTTTACTCATCGAAAGTGCCCAATGACTATGAGAATAGGTTGTTTTGCTCACTTAAAGTGTATAGCTACCATGCCAATAAGTTGTTTTCCTCACCAAAGGTGCGCAACGACCATGCCAACCGATAGCTTTCTCACCTAAAGTGGACAACGACAGTTACAATGGGATCTTTTCTCGCCAAAAGTGCCTAGCGACTGTGTCAATGGGTTGTTTTACTCACCGAAAGTGCCCATCGACCACAAAATCTGGTTGTTTTTTCAACCAAAGATGTGCCCAAGAATTGTTTTCTCACCGAAGGCAGCCAACAACCATGCCAACGGGTTGTTTTGCCAACAAAAGATGTGAATGGGTTGTTTTGCTTGTTGAAGGTGCCTAACGACCCTTTCAACTAGCTGTTTTCCCACCAAAGGTGCCTAGCAACGATGCCAATGAGTAATTTTCTCAACGAAGTTGCCCAGTGACTGTGTTAACTAGTTGTTTTCCTCACCGAAGGTGCCATGCGATCATGCCAATGGAATGTTTATCTCAATAAAGGTTCCCAACGACCATGCCAGCTGGTTGTTTTCACTTCGAAGCTATCCAGTTACTGCTACAATGGGTTCTTTACTCATCGTTGGCACCCAATGACTACTCCAACAAGTTATTTTCCTTACCCAAAGTGCCAAGCGACCATGCCAATAGGTTATTTTGCTCACCGAAGATGCCTAGCTACCATACCAACTAGTTATTTTGCTCACCTAAGCTAGAGAGTGACTATTATAATGGGATTTTTTCTCGCTAAAAGTGCCAATGACTGTGTCAACGGGTTGTTTTACTCACAGAAAGTGCCCATAGACTATGAAAACTGCTTGTTTTTCCAACCAAAGATGTGCCCACGAATTTTTTTCTCACCAAAGTTGCCCAGTAACCATGCCAATAGGTTGTTTTGCCCATAAAAGATGTTCCAATGGGATGTTTTCTTAATGAAAGTGCCTAGCGACTATGTGAATGGGTTGTTTTGCTCACCGAAGGTGCCTAATGACCGTTGCAAGTAGTTGTTTTACCACCAAAAGTGCATAGTAATGGTGCCAATGAGCAATTTTCTCGACGAAGTTGCCTAGTGACTGTGTTAAATGGTTGTTTTCCTTATTGAAGCTGCCTAACGATCATGCCAATGGAATGTTTTTCTCACCAAATGCCCCCAACGACCATGCCAACTGGTTGTTTTCACATCGAAGCTTCTTAGTGATTGCTACAATGGGTTCTTTACTTATTGAAAGTGCCATGTGACTATGTCAACAGGTTGTTTTGCTCACCTAAAGTGCCCAACCACCATGCTAATAGGTTCTTTTGCTCATCAAAGTGGCCCAATGATCATGCCAACTGGTTATTTTCTCACCTAAGCTGGACAGCAACCACTATAATGGGATCTTTTCTCACCATAAGTGCCCAGCGACTGTGTCAATGGCTTGTTTTGCTCACAAAAAGTGCCCATCGACCATGACAACTGATTTTTTTTCCAATTAAAGATGTGTCAACGAATTGTTTTCTCGCCGAATACACCCAGCAACCATGCTAACAGGTTGTTTTGCCAAGTGACTATATGAATGGATTGTTTTTCTCATTAAAGCTGGCCAGCAGCTATGTAAAGTAGTTGTTTTCTTACCGAACCTGCCTAGCGACGGTGCCAATGGCCAATTTTTTCAACAAAAGTGCCCAGTGATTGTGTCAATGGGTTGTTTTCCTCACCGAAGGTGCCCAACGATTATGCCAATAGATTGTTTTGCTCACTGAAGGTTCCCGACGACCATGCCAACTGGTTATTTTCACATCGAAGCTGCCCAGTGACTGCTACAATCGGTTCTTTACTCATCAAAAGTGCCCAGTGACTATGAGAACAGGTTGTTTTGCTCACTTAAAGTGCACAGCTACCATGCCAACAAGTTGTTTTGCTCACCGAAGGTGCACAACGACCATGTCGACTGGTTGTTTTCTCATCGAAGATGCCCAGCGATTATTACAATGAACTATTTACCCACCGAAAGTGCATAGTGACTGTGTCAAGGAATTGTTTTGCCCACCGAACGTGCCTAGCAACTATGAAAACTAGTTGTTTTTCCCACCAACCAGCTGTTTGCTCATCGATGGTGCCCAGTGATCATGCCGATAGGTTGTTTTGCACACCTAAAGTGCCCAGCGTCCATGCTAATAGGTTGTTTTCTCATCGAAACTGCCTAGTGACAGTTACAATGGGCTTTTTTCTCACAATGCCAACTAGTTTTTTCCCTCATTGAAGATGCTCAGTGACCGTAACTATGGGCTCTTTTCTTGCCCACAGTGCCCAGGGACTTCATCAACAGGTTGTTTTGCTTACCAAAAGTGCCTATCGATCATGCCAACTGGTTGCTTTCTCATCAAAGTTGCCCAATGACTCTTATAATGGGCTATTTACCCAATAATAGTACACAGTGACTGTGTCAACGGGTTGCTTTGCTCTCCAAACATGCCCAACGACTATGAAAACTAGTTGTTTTGCCCACAAAAGATTTGCTAACTTGTTGTTTGCTCGCTGATGGTGCCCAACCATTATGACAATTGGTTGTTTCGCACACCTAAAGTGCCCAATGACCATGCCAACAGTTTGTTTTCTCATTAAAATTACCCAGTGACCATAACAATGGGCACTTTTCTCACCATGCCAACTAGTTGTTTTCTCATCAAAGCTAGACAACGACTGTTACAATGGGATCTTTTCTCGCTAAAAGCACCTAGCGACTATGTCAACAGGTTTTTTTGTTTACTGAATGTGCCCAACAACCATGCCAATTATTAGTTTTCTCACGTAAAGTGGATAGCAACCATTACAATGGGATCTTTTCTCACCAAAAGTGCCCAGCAACTACATCACTGAGTTGTTTTGCTCACCGAAAGTGGCCATCAACCATGAAAACTGGTCATTTTTCCAACATAAGATATGCCCACGAATTGTTTTCTCACCGAAGGTACCCAGCAAGGATACCAACGACTTTTTTCCTCATAAATGATGTGAATAGATTGTTTTGCTTGCCGAAGGTGCCTAACGACCTTTTCAACTAGTTGTTTTCCTACCAAAAGTGCCTAGCAACGATGCCAATGAGAAATTTTATCAACGAAGATGCCTAGTGACTATGCTAACTGGTTGTTTTCCTCACTGAAGGTGCCCAGCGATCATGCCAATAGAATGTTTTGCTCACCAAAGGTTCCCAATGACCATGCCAACTGGTTGTTTTTACATCGAAGTTGTCCAGTGACCACTAAAATGGGTTGATTACTCATTGATAGTGCCTAATGACCATGCCAAAAGGTTGTTTTGCTCACTGAAGGTGCCTAGGACCATACCAACTGGTTATTTTCTCACCTAAGTTGAAGAGTGACTGCTACAATGGGATCTTTTCTCGCCAAAAATGCCCAGCCACTGTGTCAACAGGTTGTTCTTCTCACTGAAGGTGCCCAATGAATATGCCAACTAGTTATTTTTTCACCTAAAGTGGACCGTGACCATTACAATGGGATCTTTTCTCGCCAAAACTGTCAAGCGACTGTGTTAACGACTTGTTTTGCTCACCAAAAGTGACCATCGGTAATGACAACTAGTTGATTTTCCAACCAATGATTTGCCCACAAATTGTTTTCTCACTCAAAGTACCCAGACACCATGACAACAAGCTGTTTTGCCCACCAAAGATGTGCAAATGGGTTGTTTTTTCAGTGAAAGGGCCCAGCGACTATGTGAATGGGTTGTTTTCCTTTTCGAAGGTGCCTAACAATCCTTTCAACTAGTTGTTTTCCCACTAAAGGAGCCTAGCAATGGTGTCAATGAGCAATTTACTTGACAAAGTTGCCCAGCGACTATGTTAACTGGTTGTTATCCTCACCAAAGGTGCCCAGTGATTATGCCAACAGAATGTTTTACTCACCATAGGTTCCTAACGACCATGCCAACTGGCTATCTTCACATCGAAGTTACTTAGCAACCACTACAATGGGTTCTTTACTCATCAAAAGTGCCCAGTGACAATGCCAACAGGTTGTTTTACTCACCTAAAGTGCCCAACGACCTTTCTAATAGGTTGTTTTACTCATCGAAAGTGCCCATCGACCATGCCAATTGATTATTTTCTCACCTAAGATGGACAGAGATCGCTACAATGGTATCTTTTCTCCAAAAGTGCCCAGCGACTGTGTCAATGAGTTGTTTTTCTCAGCAAAAGTGCCCCACTACTATGCCAACTAGTTGTTTTCTCACCTAAGTTGGACAATGACTATTACAGTGGGCTCTTTCCTCACCAAAAGTGCCCAACGACTGTGTCAATGGGTAGTTTTTCTCACAAAAAGTGCCTATCGACCATAACAATTCGTTGGTTTTCCAACCAATGATGTTCCCACGAATTGTTTTCTCACCGAAGGTACCTAGAAACCATGCCAATAGGTTGTTTTACCTACAAAAGATGTGCAAATGGGTTGTTCTTTTAATGAAAGGGCCCAACCATGCTTTGCTTGCCAAAGGTGCCTAACGACCTTTTTAACTAGTAGTTTTCCCACCAAAGGTGCTTAGCAATGGTGCCAATGAGTAGTTTTCTCAACGAAGTTGCCTAGCAACTATGTTAACTGGTTGTTTTCCTCACCAAACGTGGCCAACAGCTATGTCAACTAGTTGTTTTCTTACTGAAAGTGCCTAGTGATGGTACCAATGGGCAATTTTCTCAATGAAAGCACCCAGCGATTGTGTCAATGGGTTGTGTGCATCATCGAAGGTGCCCAGTGATTATGCCAATAGATTGTTTTACTCACTGAAGGTTCCCAATGACCATGCCAACTGGTTATTTTCACATTGAAGTTTCCTAGTGACCGCTACAATTGGTTCTTTACTCATCGAAAGTTTCCATTAACTATGCCAACAGGTTGTTTTTCTCACCTAAAGTGCCCAGCAGCGATGTCAAGGGGTTGTTTTGCTCAGCCAAGGTCCGCAATGACCATGCCAACTGGTTGTTTTATCATCGAAGGAGCCTAGTGACTGTTACAATAGGCTATTTACCCACCAAAAGTGCATAGTGACTGTGTCAACAGGTTGTTTTACTAACCGAACGTGCCTAGGGACTAAGAGAACTAGTTGTTTTTCCCACCAAAGATTTGCCAACCAGCAATTTGCTCACCGATAGTGCCCAGCGATCATGTTAATAGGTTGTCTTGCATGCCTAAAGTTCCCAACTACCATGTCAATAGGTTTTTTTCTCATCGAAACTACCCAATGATTGTAACAATGGGCTTTTTTCTCGCCATGCCAACTGGTTGTTTTCTCATTGATGCTGCCCAGTGACTGTAACAATGGGCTCATTTCTTACCCAAGGAGCCCAGCGACTTCGTCAACGGGTTGTTTTGCTCACCAAAAGTGCCCATTGACCATGCCAACTGGTTGTTTTCTCACCAAAGCTGCCCAGTGATTGTTAAAACAAGCTATTTACCCAATGAAAGTGCATAGTGACTTGTCAGCAGGTTGTTTAGCTCACCAAACGTGCCTAACGACTATGACAACTAGTTGTTTTGGCTACAACAAATTTGCCACCGATGACGCCCGGCCATCGTGCGAATAGGTTGTTTTACATACCTAAAGTGCCCAACGATCATGACAACAGGTTGTTTTCTCATCAAAACTACCCAGTGACCGTAACTATGGGCTCTTTTGTTGCCATGCCAACTAGTTTTTTTCTTACCTAAAGTGGACAGTGACCATTACAATGGGATCTTTTCTCGACAAAAGCAGCCAGCGACTGTGTCAACGGGTTGTTTTGCTCACCAAAACTGCCTATTCACCATGAAAACTAGCTTTTTTTCCAACCAAAGAAGTCCCCACGAATTGTTTTCTCACTGAAGGAACCCAGCAACCATACTGACAGGTTGTTTTGCCCACAAAAGATGTGAATAGGTTGTTTTGCTTGCCAAAGGTGCCTAATGACCCTTTCAACTAGTTGTTTTCACACCAAAGGTAACTAGCAACGGTGCCATTGAGCAATTTTCTCAACAAAGTTGCCCAAGGACTATGTTAACTGGTTGTTTTCCAAACCGAAGGTGCCCTGCGATTATGCTAATGGAATGTTTTACTAACTAAAGGTTCCCAACAACCATGCCAACTGGTTATTTTCACATCAAAGCTGTCCAATGACGGCTACAATGGGTTCTTTACTCATCGAAGGTGCCCAGTGACTATGCCAATAAGTTGTTTTGCTAATGTAAAGCGCCCAGCGACCATGCCAATAGGTTGTTTTGTTCACTGAAGGTACCCAGCGACCATAACAACTGGTTATTTTCTCACCTAAGTTGGAGAGCGATCGCTACAATAGGATGTTTTCTGGACAAAAAGTGCCCAGCGACTTTGTCAATGGGTTGTTTTCTTCACCGAAGGTGCCCAACAAATATGCTAACTGGTTGTTTTCTCACCTAAAGTGGACAACGACCGTTACAATGGGATCTTTTCTCACCAAAAGCACCTAGCGACTGTGTCAACTGGTTGTTTTGCTCACCAAAACTGCCCATTGACCAAAACAACTAGTTGGTTTTCCAACCAATAATGTGCACACGAATTGTTTTCTCACTGAAGGTACCCAAAAACCATGCCAATGGGATGTTTTGCCCACCAACGATGTGCAAATGGCTTGTTTTCTCAATGAAAGGGTCCAGCAACTATGTGAATGGGTTGTTTTGCTTACCAAAGATGCGTAACGACCGTTTCAACTAGAAGTTTTCCCACAAAAGGTGCTTAGCAATGGTGCCAAAGGAGCAATTTTCTCAACAGAGTTGCCTAGCGACTTTGTTAACTAGTTGTTTTCCTCACCAAATGTGGCAAGCAGCTATGTCAACTAGTAGTTTTCTTACTGAAGGCGCCTAGCGATCGTACCAATGGGCAATTTTCTCAGTGAAAGTGCCTAGCGATTGTGTCAATGGGGTTGTGTGCATCACCGAAGCTGCCCAGCAATTATGCCAACAAATTGTTTTACGCACTGAAGGTTCCCAACAACCATGCCAACTAGTTGTTTTCACATTGAAGTTGCCCAATGACTGCTACAATTGGTTCTTTACTCTTCGAAAGTGACCATTGACTATGCCACTAGGTTGTTTTTCTCACCTAAAGTGCCCAGCAACGATGTCAAGGGGTTGTTTTGCTCAGCCAAGGTCTGCAATGACCATGCCAACTGGTTGTTTTCTCATCAAAGGAGCCTAGTGACTATTACAATGGGCTATTTACCCAGCGAAAATGTATAGTGACTATGTCAACAGGTTGTTTTGCTCACTGAATGTGCTTAAGGACTAAGAGAACTAGTTGTTTTTCCTACCAAAGATTTGCCAACAAGCAATTTGCTCACCAATGGTGCACAACGATCATGTCAATAGGTTGTCTTGCATGCGTAAAGTTCCCAGCTACCATGGCAATAGGTTTGTTTCTCATCGAAATTGCCCAATGACTATAACAATGGGCTCTTTTCTCGCCATGCCAACTGGTTGTTTTCTCATTGAAGCTGCCCAGTGACTGTAACAATAGGCTCATTTCTCACTCAAGGAGCCCAGCGACTTTGTCAACGGGTTGTTTTGGTCACCAAAAGTGCCCATCGACCATGCCAACTGGTTGTTTTCTCACCAAAGCTACCCAGTGACTATTAAAACTACTATTTTCCCAATGAAAGTGCACAATGACTTGTCAACGGGTTGTTTAGCTCACCAAACGTGCCCAATGACTATGACAACTAGTTGTTTTGGCTACGCAAAATTTGCCAACTGGCTATTTTCTCACCGATGGTGCCCAGCCATCATGCAAATAGGTTGTTTTACACACCTAATGTAGCACCACCTTACCGTTGGGTACACACCGGGATGCCGGCAGGTCATTCCGGTACATGTCCTATGATAAAGGTGAGCTATGTTCGATCACTATATTCATTCCACATGGCATCATATTAATTTTACCAATAAAGCATTTATAGAAAACCACAATGTTTTTAAAATCAACCTCTTCCTCATTTCATTCCATCAAAATCAAAGGTTTACACATCTATCATCCTGTACTGTCTGTACATCAATCCAAAAAAAACTAGTACAAAATGCTATATGAAAGAGGAAAAACATCAGATCTATCTAGATCGTCCCCAAAAGTCCCATCTGACCTACCTGTGAGCCATGACCTCTCTCGCCAAAACAATCTACATGGCTGGAAAAGTCCCTCTGAAGCTAGGAGTCTACTCTCGGTCCTAAAAAATAACATTGCAATTTTGGTGAGTTTTGCGAACTCAATTAAGTAACCATCATCGATGGTTCATTCAATTCATGCAGCATGTCAATTCATATCACAAATTATATCACAATTTCACATTTAACAAGTAACACACTTTCACTTAGGCATAAGAAATTATGCTTTTCACTCAATCAAATACATTCAACAACATGCATATGAAATGCTCATGTGACACTTTTTCAATTATTACAGTGTTGTGACCGAGTGCCTGAACTGTTCCATATAGGGCACATTAAGCATTGAGCCTGAGGCTCTCAATCACTGTTGAGCTCGAGGCTCAAAATCACTCATTGAGCTTTAAGCTCTAATCGGTGGCTGCTCCGGTCACAACTGTCATTATCTGAATATGCATTCATGAATGAAATGC
>JAOQMS010062679.1:0-25135 GCA_027563885.1 Erythroxylum longipes
CATAACAGTGTAGAAAGATATGAACAAACTACTCCCCTTTGAAGCCCATTGAACTCAAGCCATCGCTACATCTTCAATAAGAAATGGTACTTAGCCAAGCATCACTCCGGGAGCACTCACAACTGTAGATACACCAACAGCATCCATGGCAGCAGCAACCAAGTGATGAGAGCGACGATAAGAAGTGAAAAATGGGTGATGGATGAAGGTCGAGAGTGAGAGATGAAGTGTCTGTGTGTCAAAGTATCGGACCTCTCTTCTGTCAAGTCTTCTCGCATAACCTAATTTGGCATGTTTTTAAATGTTGGGTCGCAGGTCGGGTCAGAACAGTGAGAGATTTTCCCAAATATAGTTTAGGTTTTCGAAGGTTCGTCGCGGCGAACTTTTCCCGAAAGGATTTGTTCTGCGCTGGCTCCTTCACCGCAATGAGAGAATTAATATTCACCGCGGCAAACTTTTCCTGAAAGTTTCGCCTGATTCTTCGTTCTTCGCCGCGGCGACAGATGGGCTCGCCGCGGTGAACTTTTCCCGAAGGCTATGATCTCCTATTGACTTCAATTCAGCACGTTGACTCCCTTATCTTTGAGGATACTACAATCAAAAATAGAAATTTGTAGTATCAATTGTTCTTAGAAAACTTAAGAAATGCAATTAATACCCATTGTGACAGTTTTTACTATCAAATTACATAAAATAAAAGTGCACACTCAAGGATTAATTTAAGCACAAAATTAAGAATTAGGAGTTAAAAAGTATAGTAAAGGCCATGAAAGTGTTGCCAATTTAGATAATAAACTTGGGCTTAATCAGAAATAAAATAACTTAAAATTTTAGAAAAAATAAGTTAAACTAGTAAACTGATGAAAACAATAATATTATCTAATAAATAGACATCAAGATAATAGATTTTAGGGCTTCAAGATTCACTTATGTGGAATTCCAACTATTCTGCAATATAGATTATCAATGATAAAATAAAAGTTGACCTAATATATCTATGCTCTCTCCGAAGGCATATAGGCATATTCAACTAGGTAATTACTACCTCTCGATGTGCAATTCAACCTAATCAAACTTATTAAGCATAGTTAATATATTTCATTATCACAATAGTCTAGGATATCCCTATCTCTAGATTTAGGGTTTTTATTCTCCTAGTGCATGGATCATACTTCATCTTCTAGTCGAAGCACTATCCTTAAGTCTGAATTTATGATAACAATCATAAATTTAACAATTAAGAGTAAGAGAATGAATTCATCCAAACAACAATCCATCATGTATTAGTAATTGATAAATCCTTCATAAGCTAAATCATTAACCCAACTAGAAATTTAACTACTAAATATTAGGAAAAAATAAAAATAATCTTAACAATAAAAGAAAAAAAGAGTTAGAAAATTTTTCATGATTCTTCTTTAATCTTGCTCCAATTCCATCCTTTATATGAAGAAACCATAAAACTAACAACTCAGTGACAAAGAAGGTTGTCATTATCATGCAAAGTTTATTAAAAAAGAGACGTTATAAGAGTATTTATAAACTAGGGTTAGATACAAGAGTTCTAAAGTGATTAAACTTGTAATTTTATGCATCTTCATCATCTAAATCATAAGTTTAGTACCTATTACACTGCTAAGTATGCATCAATTTTGTTTTGGAACTTTATAAGTCAAAATTTGTTGAATTCAATGTTATTCCCACTTCATACATGGCACCATTTTTGTTTTAGATAAAAAATTTGACCAATATGGGTCCAATACATACCTATGATGGTGTTATGTTGCCCACTTCACTTCTCCTCAAGTTTTTCACATCTTTAAGATTGAATTGATCTTTGATGCCTTTTACAAAGATTTCCATCATGTTAGCTTCTAACGATTTTAATATCTTCTTTATTGGACAATTATACAAAATTTTGCACTCAAATTTGGGATTTCTCCTTCAATTAATTACCTATAAGATAATAAACCAAAATGGAAAACATAACATAATTCATATAAAATATGCTATACGAGTGTTAAATTACAAATAATTTAACCCTTAATAATATAAATGAATATAGCCCCATCAAGAGGACACTAAGGAATAGAGTGCCAAGGTAGGAATCCTATGATAGACTTAATGGAGAAAGTTTTTCTTTAAAGGAAGTTTCCAGAGGTAGAACAAATCCTATAGTAAAAATTACTATCCCAAGTGGATAAATCATCCTAGTGTCTCCTAGAGCAATTACCTAGTTCTAAGACAACCCCCACCATGTTTTTAACAACTTGTGTAGAAAAGTAAATGGCTAAATTTGGAATACGTGATGAGAAACTTCATGCAAGTAACTACTTATCGATTATAGAATCAAGAAATTTTGATAAGAAATCTAGAAGTTTAGATAGTTCAATTGACTAAATTAATTATAGATAGACCCCAAGGTACTTTGCCTAATGACACCATACCTAATCCTAAGTAATATTTAAAGGAAGTTACCATAAAAGGTGAGAATCTAATCGTCACAAAGGAGGAAAAGAGACTAAGGTAAGGAGACCATTAAGTATAAACTAAGAATACCTTACCTTTTTATATTATTTTAGGTGATTACTAAGGAAAATCTTAATACTTAAGGGGGGTATAAAGAAGATTCAAAAGAACATCATCTAGAAGAGGACCCTAAAGAGGAGATTGTTTGAGTCAAAATTGATTGAAAGATATAAATAAGTCCTCCAAAATATACCAAAGATGGACTGCCTAAAAAGTTTTAATATTTCTTACATTACCAGATATATGAGGAAGTATTAATGCAATTTCTTATGCTATATTGAAAAGATTGGAATCTGGTGAACCATAACCTAATATTAATGTATTTTCTTATGTTATATTGAAAGATTGGAATCTGGTGAACCATAACCTACTAAAAGAGTATCCTACTAAAAGAGTTATATATCTTGTTGACAAGTCAATAAAAATTTCCTAGAGTTATTAAAGAGAATGTAATGGTAAATATGATATATTCACATTCCCAATAAAATTTCTATTTTGGATATTAATGAGAAAAAACTATCTAATTCTATGTAAACTCTTCCTAGCTACCACAAGTGTCATAGTTTATATAAGGGAATTTGAATTGACATTAAGAATTAGAAATGAAAAATTGTTGTTCTACAAGGATGAGTTGTCACTTGTGCCTACTAGAGATAGGGACAAACTAATTATGTCAATATTTTACTACAAATCATTATGGAATAAGAAGTGGAAAGAACACAAGTTAGTATGAAGGCAAAGTAAAGAAAAGGGGCCATAAGAGATGATCCTTTACATGATATCTTTATGAGGATAAAGAAGGGAGTAACCACATTGCTCTAACAACTAATAGAGTTTAAAGACAAAGTGTAGCTAAAAGAATCATAAAGAAGCATATATTAAGAGGTAACTTAACCACTTTTTAATTTCTTTTTTTGAGTTTATTATGATTTATTTTGGCATTAAGAACCAATAATTTGTATTATTATTTAGTATTTGTTTTGGATGATTTTTATATTAAATTGACAAATAAGCTTATTCCCAATTTATTTATTTGTGTTTGGTCTATTTTGTGTTTTGTTTTGGCATTTTGTAGTTAAGAATGTAAGGGAAGTCAAATTTGAGCTTAAATAGATATTTTAAACTGATATGGAGATGAAATACTAAAGAAATAGGTCAAAAAGGAGCACAAAATAAGGGACAAATTGAAGTTATTTATTTAACACCACTTAGGCTACGCTTGTGTCCCAGCCCGTATCATATTTATGTGTTAAACGGTAAAATCTAATGTTTGGAGACATGCCTATATTACTAGCCCATATATTAAACCAATTTTTTAAGATCATGTGCCAAGCTTTATCATTGAATCACCAAAGATAATAACATCTACGGCCTTAAGACCCACCCCTGGTATTTTTATGCTTTTAGTAATTGAAGACAATAGGATCCGCAGCCTAAATTTGTAAAACATTTCCAAGATATTCCACGGTCTAGACATGCATGTGTCACATTCTATTTTCTAAGAATTTGAAACCAAAAATATCACACAATCTACATTATAGTAGTTTCGTAAACTGTGTTAATACAAATTTAACAAAGAACTTATTACACCAAATGCCCACAATTTAACCTCTCTTTAGTTTTATTTCCAATTATCTTTAATCTTTTAAATGCACACCACCTAAACTGAACTCCTGAGCAATTACCACTAAGTTCTTGATATTATCCCTCTAGTTTCACCAAAATTCATCAATTCTTTCTTTTCCAAATCCAAATTTTGTTCCAAAACTTAACCTTTGTGAATTTTGCAACTTCAACCAACCCAACTATAGCAAACAGAACAATTAGCAACAAAATTTAACGTCACTAAAAAACCAAAAATCGTCACAAATACTCATGTGTGACAAAAATATATCGTCATCCAAATTGTCGCTGAATCTCGGTAGCAAAACAACATCCATGACGTTTTCATAAAGTCGTCGCTAAAAAGTTTTTTCGACAAATATAATTCGTCGCTAATAAGTGTAACCTACGATATTCTAGAACATCGTACATAGCTATGTGCGACGTTTATCTTTCGTAGATCAAAATTTTTAGCGATGAAAGGCATTTTGTAGGTAACTATTTTTAGTGACGATTTAATTTTAGTAGCAGAACAGTTTTAGCTACTAAATTCCTGTTGTGGGGAAAAAATTTTAGAGACATTCCATAAACGTAGGTAGCTAATATTTTTTCAACTTTTAAGACTTTTGTGAAGAATTTGTTTTGGTAGCTAATATTATTTAGCGACAAATTTTAATTATTATTATAAATGAAAAAAAGAATTTATTTTGAATTTATTACAATTTTAAGACATTTTTAAATATTAATATTATTCATTTTATAATTAATGTAAGTGACATAATTTTTAAATAATAATAAATTGAAATAAGATAAAATATAAAATGGAATGCAATTTGTATAAAAAAATATTTACACATCATTTACAAACTAAGAGTCTTCATCTGAGACACTACCAATAACATATGCAGAGCTTAACATTTGTTTAACTAATTTTTAAAGCTTGTTAAATTCTTTTACATTACGATTTAACTTGTTTTTTGTACATTGTAATTTACTCTTCAGTGCCTAGTTTTCCTCTTGAAGCTGCGTGACATATGCTGATTGTGATGAAGAGGCACCTACAGGCTTAGGGCTATACCCAAGACCCTTGATATAGCTCGATCATATATCAAGGACATTGTTGCAAATGTTATCGACATTGGGCTGATTTCCCTAAGCCAATGACGTCTGCAACAACTCCTGCATCATGTCCTACAATGTCAAGTAGATAATCGAGTTAATTAAAAAATTATTAGTTAATAGTATATAGAAAAATAGATTGTAATATTAATTTATTTGTACTTACATAATTACTTTGTGCTTCTTCAGACATATAGCCTTGACCCTCTTTGTATGTGTGCGCTTGTACAGTGAGATCCTATTACACTCTTGCCCTTGGAGTTCTGTTTGACTCTATAATATGAATTTAAAAAATTATAAACAATTAGAATTTATTGTATTAAAAAATAAAACAATAAATTGAAAACGTTGCACTTACTATTTCTTGTCAGAAAACGACAAATAATCTAGAGTCGGTGTTATGAGGAGTCTTCATTAAGGCTCTGTTGGCCTTAGCTTTAGAACACTTTTCCTAAATTAAGAGAAGTTGTTATGAGATCTATAAACATAATTAATAGAAGGAAATACACATGAGGACAACAACAAACCTGAAACTTCACTAAAGCCCAATAATCACACAATTTATTCCAATTTTCTTCAGTCTCTCGTTTCCGCACATGTCTCCTTACCTTTTCATCAGAAGGAAAAGATCGATAATATTTATGAAGTCGATATCAGTGATCCTTCACCAGTTGTTTCAACAGTGAACTAACACTGCTTGAAACATCAAGTGTGTCGATATCAACGATATTGAGCTTCATCTGTAAAAGCACGTATTAGATAAGTTATTAATATTTAAGTAAAATTGCAATACCTATAATGAAATGAATTGTAATATTACCGAAACTTTATTCAAAGCATTTTGCAGTAAGTTGTCTTCCTTCAATTACCTAACATGCTGAAGGCAAGGCAACTCATTCCGAACAATGACGCCCAACTCACTGGCCAACTTTGCAGTTTGGATCTTATCCACTAAGCGCCCTTGCGTCGGGTCAATCGTCATTGACAACTTGGAATTCATTGCAACATTCATCCGTTGCAACTCAACTCCTTTTATCTTACCTCTAACTCGTTTTTTGAGGCTAGTATTGGAACCTGAAAAAATACATAATGATAAAAACACACTAAACATGTAATCAGACTCAAAAACATACTTGAAGATCCCTCATGAATACCAGGCGATGTTGGTAAAGCTTGTTGTTGCTGACTTCCCTCATTTGATGATGGAATTGCTGTCTCTTATGTGGGAGGAACTTCATCTGCCTTGACCACCCTCTTTCCTTTGTTTCGCCCAGGTCCCATTATAATGAACCTGTGTAAAACGAATTAAGATTATAACGTATAATTGTAATTGCAAAATAAAATTAACATTTTGTGAAACATTAAAACTATACTTAATTAACATAACTAAAACATCAACAACATAAAGCAATTATCTTAATAACATCTGAAACAATACAAACAATGAAACTTACATTCAATCATCATGATCAAGATGAAGAAAATCATCACCATTAAGTACATTATTGGGAGATTCTTCGTCACTAATATATATCCCTGTTTTGTCTTCCCTTTGCCTTATGAATTCAACTATACCTTATTAACTTGATATTTATAAGTCAATTAAGATACCGACTCTTGTTGCTCACCCTAACATAAATAACTTGATTCAATCTCTAAATTTAAATAATGTATAAGTATAACATATATGACAAAGTAGTAATATATTGAATTCAACAAGGTAAATTTATACAAAATAATTTAAGAATAAACCTAAAACATATTTAGCAATCCATAATCATGTGTCAAAACACAGTTGTTTAGATATAGCATATAAGGCAATGAAATAGAAAAAAGATAAGAGAATGAAATAAGCTTAAAGCATTGATTTGGAAAATCTAGAAAGTTGGAGTTGATTTTTTTTGAAAAATTAAAATTGAATATATTAAATAATAGTATCAAGAACATTACAACATTAGGAGAGTAAGGATACTCTCCTGGGACAAAATGATGATGTGATTGATGAACCACTTAAACATTGATAGACTAGAGAAACACTTGGCAACATTAGACAAAAATACCAACATAAGGTGGACAATAACATTTCGAGAGACTTGGATGGTAAAAAGGGTAAAAACTCAAAACGCCTATGCAAATCGGTGTTAAAAACTTTCCCAATTAGGGTTGGAGGATGCAATGTCGATGGAAGTTGGATGTGATTTTGATAGTTCCATTTTGATTTTTTTTTGAAAAATGAAAATTTAATTAAGCCATAAAATGTTGACATTCAAATTGTCTTTCAACAAATTCTCAATAAGAGAAAGTTCAACCAAATAAAGTAATTAGGTTACCAATTATAGTGACATTCAAAAACATACATTAGCAAAAACTACATCACTAGCTACTAATGTAATTTGAATGTACCACAAATTTGTTATAAAAGGTAGCTATATGAATCATAATGGAATTATAAAGTTCATTCATGAAAAGTTCTTAGCTTCTTTCAGTGTTGTGGAAGATTCGTCTGCTCCTTTCATATCATATATATAGGACCAAATAGGATAATGCTATGTAATAACATCATCTGTACTTCTTCTTACTGGGTTTGCTATCTTCGTATATTGTAACAAAAACTAGAGTTACAGTGAAAGCCAAGCAAAATGGAAGCTAAGCCTTGTCCTAACAAAAATGAGGTGAAAGCATAACCCTTGTCCTATCAAAAATGGAATAAGACTTTCAACAAACACCTTGTAAGTATAACCAAAGACACACGTATGGACACAAAAACCTTCATTCTGTCCCCTTCTTGACCATCATCCACACAACACACACACAAACCCAAAAATTTCCTACTCAGAAGATGCAAACAACTAAAGAAAATTTGAAACCACAACAATTTATATATACGGTTTCGATAAAGAGATTTTTAAAAAATGCATAACAAAACATAAAATAAAGCCTACCTAGTTTTTGGAGCTCGACAAGATGATGGGGGGACGATTCGTTTTCGAAAATGGAAGCTTATACAGCTGAAGGAAGATTGAAGAAATTAAGAAGGGATCGTGAGTTTCGAATTTGACAAAAAAATGCAGAAAGGAGAGGGAGGGAGGGAGCTGGGTTTGTTGCAATATATCTATTGGAATGACATCATTGGTCGTTAGACAGAAGACATCATCCCTCTTTAATTTTTTTTACAGTTTCAACATTCCTCGAAGAAAACAAAATTTGTCGTAAAATCAAAAAGATTTAGCGACGATAAATGATAATCGTCAATACGTTTGGAACTAACGTAGACAATTTGCAAAGAATGTAATATTCATCGCAAAATGCAAAGATTTGTCTACGGAACACTTGTAACATCGCAAATTGTAAACCATTTTCCTACGAATATGTGAAATTGTCACCTAAAAGTTTCAATTTTGCTACGAATTGTTGAAAACGTCGCAAACACCCAAGCATTTTCTTGTTAAAAAACCTTTACCTTTATATAAAACTCATTTCTTCCTTTGTAGTCTCCGTGAAGTCTTCACAAAACCATCGATCTCCAATGTCTTACCCACGTATCAAACCCATCATCCTGCATCTCAAAACACGGTATGTAATCCTGTCAGTTCTTTTTTACTATCTATTGTAATTTTAGTTGCTGTCTTCATTTCTACAACAAGTATTTTACAACTACATTAATAGCAAAAGTTGGGATTTCTTTCCTTCCAGTGTAGATCTAGACGTTCTTTGTGTAGATCTGTATATAGGGTGTTTTTTGCAGTGCTAAGGTTGATTTCTTTGTGTTTTGTATTTGTTCATTGACTTCTTTGTGTTATGTTATTTGCACATTGTCGTTCGAGAGTTTAGATTTTACTCAACTAGTTTTTGGAGTGTTCGTCGGTTTAGGTGACATCAATGTTACTGAGTCTTCTCAAGTTGTTTATGGATTTTGCCTGCAGAGAAACTTACCTGAATGCATCTTGCTTGGCATTATACACCCTTGGGCTTTCACTTCTTTTGAAGGTATTATGCTTTCATTTTTAACGGCCAATTATATATGCATTCACTGCATGGTTTTAGGTTATCTATGAATGGAAGTAGCATGGGATGTGTTAATGTTAGTATGATGGAACGGAAAACATATGATTTGCATTTGAATCTTCGAATGAGTTTGTCATGTCTATAAGGTGTTCGATGAAAGTTCTGTTTACTCTTGAAATTGTTTCAAGAGTATTTTACTTTTTGGGAAGGGTAACTTTCATTTCATTAGGCACATTGAAGATGTATAAGAGCTAAACTAGACAAGTTTCAGTTGTCATTAAAATTGGAGTTAAACATATCATTGTTTTATTCTAAATCGACTTTTACAGAATTTACCTCTTAACATTATTAATAAAGGAATGTCGACATGGAAACTAGTTCCGGATGGCCTTAAATCATACCGTTGGGAGGAATGTGACAAAATTGTCCCTGATGAGTAAGCCAACACTGAAAGAGAAATCTCCAGTTTATATACTAATCATCGTTTGCCTTCCATGGCGGATCTTCTGCATCAAGGAGTTTAGTATCATCCGAACAACTTCACTTTCCTTATTATACATGTACATCTTATTTCCTTTTATGAAGCTATTACATATATTCACAATTGATGGTTTATACTACTTGCTGTTTTAAGCTGCCTTCAGTCTCGAACGTGACATGTATGCACAAGGAGGCGGGAGGGATGTCACCAGACTTCGTAAAGGATTGGGAAAATCGGTTGATTGGAAAAATTCGTCAATTCCAAATACTTCGTCTGCTCATGCACATATGCATGTCACTCCAATTTCAGTTCATTTAACGGTTTACTAATATGACAATATCTAACTTCTCTATTGTTTATGTTTTAGGTACTAAATCTAGCGACTTATTTACTCCATCCTCATCTTAGTTAGCTATAGCGGAAAAGTTATTGCAAGAGGGTGTAAAAAAACCCTACTGTTGAGGGAACAACTGTTACTGTTTCAATTGGTACGTTCGAACGTGCAAGGACCCTTCTAGGAAATCCAGACATCGGGGACTCATTTACCTTTACCAACTCTCACATTACTTGGAATCTAAAAAAATAATTATATCATTGTCAGTTAGCGAGTCAATCAACTGAAGTCAGCTTTAAAGTTTATTTATTATTGTATCTGTAATAATTTGTCAAACAACATATCTACCACTCAGGGGTCAAGTCGCGTACTGTTGAATGTGGATTGTTATTGTTATAGTTCTATGAGTGTATGGATTGGGTAACTTCTATTTCAAAGTTCGTACTATATTATTCTGTAACTGTATTGTTCTCATATATCATATTATTATATTCATAAAATTAATAAACATTTTTATAACTTATTTTGCCAATTTTGTAAATACTAATAATTATTTAATACTACTGTTTAACATTTAAAATTATGTTGACATTTTTTTAATAATATGTTATAAACATTCAAATAAAATCTCCAATAAAACATTTCTTAACTATCATAGATTATTAAAATGTTAGTTTAATAATTTATGAAAATGTCAATCATTTGGCGATGATTTCTACAAATCATCACCAAATGTAAGTATTCAGAGACATTTTCAAGAATTCGTCACTGTATGTGCGCCATTTAGTGACGATTACCAAAAATGGCCGCTGAATACTTGACATTTAATGATGATGATAAGTAATCGTCGCTGAATGTTTAAGCTTTTGCGACAAAATAAAATTTTCGTCACCAAATTTCAACTATTGGTGACGATTTAAGGTATTCATCACTACATATTTGATAAGTTATGGTAACGTTTTCGTAAAACGTCGCCTTTTTCATATTTAGCGACGAATATTATAATTCGTCACCCATTGTTCTACATTTGGTGACGATGTATCTTAATCGTCACTAAATATTCAACATTTAGCGATGATTGCTTCTATTCGTTGCTAAAAGTTTTTGCTTGTGCGACGCTTTTTGTATTCGTTAGTAAACATCGTGCTTTAGTGACAACTTCTTTTTAACGTCGCAATATGTTCTCTTTTGGCAACGAATTTTTTTTCATCGCCAAATAAATCGTTGCCAAAGGGACCATCTGTTGTAGTGCCTTCACCAAGTTTGATTTTTCGAACTTTTCCTCCTACACAACTATGAGTTCCCAACTATCCATAAGTAGGAGAAAGAAGAAACAAGTCATTGGAGGTGGCAAAAGAGCAAAGCAAGCAAACAAGATAGGACCTCTTCTCAAAATGAACATCCTATACTTAAGTCACTTCCGGTTCGTCCAAGTTACATCTTTTTTTGTCCATTATAAAATAAGAACTATCTTGAATGGTATGAGTATGACTACTTGAAACTCCAACTCTTTTAGGAAAATATGAGCATAGATTAGGTTGGTTTGGAAAAAAATATGTCTGATATATGAAGAGAGAGGGACGAGCTATATAAATAATGAGTTCTAGAAATCGAACTTTGATGTTAATTAGGATGCTTTCAGAGAAATCACGATGGAAATTTTAAATATGACTAGGTATACTATATACTAGATGTGATCCAAGGGATGCGATAGAATTCAGGCTGGAAGGAACTCCATGTTTATTATTAATTTTACAGTGCACTATGGATTTTTCACACCCAAACTATTACAAACAAAGGATTTTGAAAAGGAAGTAGGCGAATGATACGAAATTGTTTGTATAATTTGAAGGAATAAAACTTTTATTCATCATCTAATGTATGTACAGTGCTACACATTTATACTGCTCTATCTGTCTTGCTATTGGTTGAGTCCCCTAGAATCAGGGCAAATATTCTACTGACATGTGAATTGTGCTAGCTGTACATTGTCGGATGGGTGAACATTGTGGATGAGTGAAGATGTAAGAGAATGACAGAGAGAAAGACAAAAACACAAAATGACAAAGGACAATAAAACTAGTCTTGTGGGCTTCTAGAAGCATAGCAGTCCAACCCATTATTCATACCCAAACCATTACTTTCGGGTCTTTTATCAGATTTAAAATTTTCCATAACCATTTTTCCTCCAGTTATCAAAGTCACTCGGGGAACTATATCAATAAACAAGTTAGCTTATAACCCATCAACATCTAAATTCACCCTAATTACCTCATCTTCTCTTTGATACCTACACAGGGTAATAGCTTTTACACTATCAGAGAGAAAGAAGAGTATAAAATTAGTCACAGGCAGGGATATATTTTATTTGTGGCATATAGTTAGGATAATACCGTGTCACCTAGGTCACTGTTTATGGTCTATTTAGAGCAGATGGTAATAGAGAATATAGTAAAATATACGGAGGCTCCTATTTGAAGAGACTAGTGAAAAAGTTTTGGCGTGTTTGAATATTCTTATTCAGATTGTTCAGACCTGATTATTAGGTTGTCACATGGGTGTTTTCAAACTTAAGATGATAGGATAAATAGGATTAGTTAGGAAGGTTAGTAATATTTACGTCCTTTTTGAGCAAAGAGGAAGCCGAGATCCCTAGGACTGATAAGAGAAGCATAGGGGACAGTGGAGCCCGAGCTAGCAGTTGCAGTTCCACCAACAGGTAATAGTAATACACCTCATGGGGAAGAGATTACGGAGGAGCATTGAGAAGTTAAGCCCTCCCCACAACAGATTCTTTAGGAAAGGATTGGCATAATGATTTACTACATAGACCCAGAAGCACAATCAGAATTATGCCATACGTGAGCTACGAAGGTGGTTAAGAAGAACGGAGCAACAGTTATTCATTTACTTCCAATACGTGGGACTTATCATGCCCCCTCTACAAGCTGTGATTTTATCGGAAGAGGATATTGATAGTGAAGAGCCCCATGTTGTTAACTAAACCTCTCTATTCTTTGCCTTTTCTTTCCTTAAGGAATCTACAGTTTGATAGTTTGTTTTTCCTTTGTCCACCTTGACTACTTATTTTGCTCTTATTTTAGTTCTTTATTTACATTCAATTTGGTAATTTACTCATTTTAATTTAATGTTAAGTTCTTTTTGGATCTTAATATTTTTTGTGTTTGTATTAGTTGTTTTTATATGCAATGTATAAATAATTTCCAAATTACAATTATAAGACATACCTTGATAGTGGACAATAACAATGAACCAAAGAAGTTTCTTCGACCATTTTACTCCCTCCCTTTTAATTTATTGGTTTTAATTTTAATTTCTTCAATTAGTACATTAAGGACAATGTAAAACATAAATTTTAGGGGAAAATTAATTGATGTTTAGGTCCTATTTATCATGCTTATCTATTTTATTACAATTAACTTCAAATAGACCAGGAATTTCTAGTAAGTTTGAAGCTCAAACCTGATTGCTTTCTCTAGTCTCATTCAAGTTTAAATTTAAGTTTTACGTTGTCCACTTCTTTGTAGAATTGAGCTTGAACTCGAACCTTAAAAGATATTTATTATTGTTAATGATGTGTTGGACTATGATTTGGTAGATCTAACGCTCTTAAGTCTAGTGCTTTATCTAATGATGTGGGCTTTTATAAGATGCCTCGTCTCGATTGAAAGAATATGGAGCCTCCAAAATTCCTTCCGTTATGGTTTTAAACAAGGCTCTTACTTTGTCTTAAATATTCAAAGACTAGTCCAATTATGCACCAACCTCGTTGAAATCACTCCTTTAAGAAGAAAGTTCCAATTTTTCAAGCTCTCCTTAGTGAAAGTTAATCTTTATATTCCGATTAACAAAAAAGATTCTTAAAAAGACCAATCCTTTGACATTTTTTCCTTTGTGATATTATAATCAAAATTATTGTTAAAAGGCCAAACTATACATTTAAGAGAAAGTTTCATCCTCTAATTAGGTGCTTAAAAGGGGGAAAAAATAAGTGATTTTAATTCTTCCTTAGAGGACAATGAAGTTACCTCACCTTATTATTATGATGTAATAGTTATTTTTTCTTCCAACGAAGTTTAGGACTACCCAACCCTGCCATTAATCATGAATTTTTTGTTGGAATCATTGAGGAATTGAGAACCCTAAACGATTCACAATTGGGCATTTTATTCAATTTTGTTATCCCTAACTCAATATTTATTTGTAAAAACATAATTTTGTCTAATAAAATCTTAAGGATCTCTAAAAATGAGATAGAATATTTTAAATTAGAGAATTTCTTTGGGATTCAAAGATGCCATATTTGACTTTACTCTAGTTGGTCCTTTACATGGTCAAACTTGAGTTTTGAATAAAGTGACTTAATCAATCTCTAACTAGATCGTTTTCCTAGTTCAATAAATTGGTTGAATAAATTTATGTAATAAAGGCTCCCTTAAGTGATCATTTGTCATTTTAATATCCTTTCAATGCTCTAAGCCATCTAACTTTAGGGGTCCGAAGAACTTTTATTTCAAAAGGATTTAGTTTATATAAGGAAAATAAAGGTATAATAAAGAAAAGTATAGATAATAAAGAATTTATCGAATGGTTGTGCCATGGTATAGCCATTGTCTTGAAAGAGAAATTTGACATGAACATGGTGTAATAAAATATGCCATCCATTTTCCAAGGCCAAAGACTTGGAATTCATAGAATACAGTTGCTTATAACACAAGAGTAATGGTAAGAGAAAATTTTTAGAATGAGAAGAGGAAGTTTTATGTATCAAAAGACCGTTTGAATAAATGATGTGTAAAACAAAACCAAACATTGGAGATGGATATTAGGGTGAGGAGAAAGATCATGGAAAACTAATCTGGAGAGTGTTAGAAATGTTTGAAGCAATCGAGGAAAAATAGAAATGTGTAGGACCAAGTCAAATAATAACTCTTTTGTGGGAAAAAAAATTTGGCCCAAAAAGGATAGGAAATAGCCCTAATTGAATTAATAACCAACACCTACAGACCAAGTGGACTAGAGGCACACGAACGTATAGAGTTGGTCTAGGTCTAACCTCTTACCAAAATACTATGGGACAAGCAACTTAAGCCTTAAAAAACACTCATCACAATATAAGGAACAAAAATGGTCTATGCGCTCTAAGGTGGAAATAGAATATAACACATAGCATAAAGAAAATGTTTTGGCTAAGAAATCAAAGAGAGAGAAAGAAAGAAAGAGCTAAGCAAGTCAAAAGTATAGAGCCTAAATAGTCATTTATCCAACAATCCCCCACTAAAAGGCTCGCTAACTTTGAATTTTCTAGGAAGAGAAAGGGTTATATACTTAAGCATCAATATCTCTTGATTGAATTCTTGCAAAGTGATATTAGGAAACAACTTAGTTAATGAAGTAACTTTCTTTTAAACTTTATAAACTTAGGATGAGACTAATACTTATTATACCCTTAATTTCTATGAATTACATGACACTGTTAATGGCCATATGTACACCTTAGGTTCTCATGAGTGCTCTAAAAAGATAGCCCAAGTCTTTTATAGAAGGTAACCTCACCTTTATAGTCAAGTAGGACGTTTCATCACCTTATAAGTCACTTATTAAGGGTTATGAAACCATTAATAGCCAATATAACTCAACCCACACAAAGTGGTACCCATTAAGTCCATCATATTAGTACCTCCACGATAGGCTAGGATCTATAAAAGTAGGCAGTGAATCCATCAAGTCTATCTCTCTAGGACCATCTAAATTATAAGGATATAGATTCATTAAGAGCTTGAGGCTCAACCTCACATTAAGCATAGCCATATGGTATAAGGATTGGAATGTTGTGCATGTTGACAACTCATATGGCTTCATTTGAACATAATATGGTATCCAACATACTGCCTCAATCCATGGGCTTAAGCCCCAACCCCTCAACGATTCAAGAACTACTTTCCTTATTAATCCTTTAATGAGAGGATCAGCCAAGTTCCTCTGGAATCTTACATATTCCAAGGAAATTAATTCAATTTTTGTGAATTTTTTACGAAACTATATCTAATGCAGATGTTTCTTCTCTTTCCATCATACATGCTATTTTTGGTAATCCCAATGGCTACCTGCAAATTACAGTGTGGGAAAGCTAATTCACTTGGTTTTCCTTATAATCGTATATCCAACAGCAAGTTCCTTAACTATTCAGCTTCTTGACCTATCAACTCAAGAGTAATGAATTCAGATTCCATAATGGAGTGAGCTATACATGTTGTTTCATATATTTCCATGATATAATACCTCTACCCAAGGTAAAGACATAGCCACTAGTAAAGTTAACTTCATCGTTATCAAATACCTAGTTTGCATTAAAATCCTTCTAACATAGAAGGAAAGTTACTAAAATGCAAACACCAGTTCATATTACCTTTAAGATGCTTTAAAAAGCAATGAAATGCATTCTAATGCTCGCTACTCAAGTTTTGAGTATAATGATTCAATCTACTAACAACATAAGTTATGTCATGTCTAGTATAATTCATGAGGAAGATAACACTTCTTATAATTTTAGCATACTCTACCTGTGAAATAATAGGAACTTTGTCCTTCTTAAGAGATATGTTATAATCATAAGGAGTTCTTACAGTCACAATATCAAAGAATCCAAAATTTTTCAACAATTTCTTATATAATGAGATTGATATAAAGAGAATAATTTTTTTTCATTTTAATACCAAGAATCACATCAGTTTCTCCTAAATCTTTCATATCAAATTAAGAAGATAAAAATAATTTGGTCTTATTAACCATATCTACATTAGTATTGAAAATGAGAATATCATCAATATAAAGGCACATAATTAGATAATCTGATCTAATAATTTTGTAATAAACATAGGAATCATATGCATTGACAACATAACTATTTATCACTAGGGTTCTATCAAACTTACCATTGTTTAAGACCATAGAGGTACTTTCTAAGCTTACACATTTTTTCTCCTAACCAGGAACCACATAACCCTTAGGTTTTTCCATATATCTAGGTCACCATTAACAAAAGTAGTTTTTACATCCATTTTATGTACTGCTAAGTGATAAATGGCAGCAATGGCGACTAGAATTCTAATAGTAGCAATTTTGGTCATATGAGTGTTGTTCATAAAATAATCAATGCCTTTTTTTTGTTACAAACTGCAACCACCAATCTGGTCACAAAATAATCAATGCCTTTTTTTTGTTACAAACTGCAACCACCAATCTGGTCTTAAATTTGTTTGTCTTTTTTTTTTTGTAAAGATCCATTTCCATATAATTGGTTTACAAACCTTAGGCAAATCAACTAAGTCCCAAGCATCGTTATTTATTATTGAATCAAGCTCATTTTAAGCGCTTTTTTTTCCAAAAGCTACCATTTATGGAAGTCACTGCCTCTTCATAAATTTAGGATATTCCTTAATTAAAAAAATGTTCTCATTTATTTTATTAAGATCCCAATTTTCAACTAAGAAGATAATAACAAAATCTTGTCTAAAACTACTTTCAATTCTTCAACTCTTACTGCTCCTAGGTGATAGTTGTGCATTAGTGTGTGTTTTTCTAAGTATTTGGCATGTGTTTATTAAATAATAGGTTATTATTGTTGTATTTTAGGACTTATTTTGTATGTTTTTGTTTAGTTTGAATTTTATGGTTGTTTTTTTATGTTTGATATTGATTTATGGCAAGAATTGATCATTTTGATGTAAGAATGAAGGGTAGCCATCTTTGTGATTGAGCTAGGAACCAACAAAGGAAAAGAGAAGTGGAGGAGTTGTAAGTACAGAATGGGATTTATTCTAATTCCCACGATCATGGGATTCCTAACCAATAGACACGCGAGTTTCACTTATTTTTAGGTTTTTGTGACTATGTAAGGGCATAAATCCCTAGGGTCAAAGGGGGTGTCGTGAGAACTTGCCTCCTTGAGTTTAAAAAACAGATTTAGAGCCTAGAGAGAGGTATAGAATTAAGATTTCTATTCCAAATTGGTCAAAGAGCACACCAACTCTAGATTTTCTAGATTTGGGCAAAGAAGAGGAGGAGCTTGCTTTATCTAGTTCTTATTTCATTTTTCTCTTCTAGCATCTTTATTATGGATTTTCTGGTTGTTGGGGATGTTAATGACATTATGAGTGGCTGAGTTATTTGTAGAGATTACATTTTTACTACTTATTGAACTCCTACTTTGTTGATTTGAATGAATGATGCTTTAGATGAATGCTGAAATTATACCTTGCAATATATTGAGAAATTGAGTTAAGTAAATTATGTAGGGCTGTACAATGAGAATTGACACTCTATAGACCTACATTCATTAAGTTAATTGATTAGTAAGAGAGACTGTTGAATCATTTCTATTTAATTTGGCTATAGACAATTAATTACACCTTGAGAGAGGGTAGTTAATATATTAGGACATCTTATGTGAGGCACAATCAATTAATAAGGTAGGAGGGAGATAAGATAGGGAAAAAGTGATATCTAATTGTTAAATCTTGAATTATAAGTTTTTACACTTTTGCTTTATCATTTGTTCATTGTTAGTTATTTGATTTAGTTTAATTTTTTAGTTTATATTTATTAAAATTGGTTCTCAAACAAAGTAGCTTGAATTAAGTAGTGTCTAAACTCAATCTCTGAGAGATCGATATCTGTTCTTTACTACAAGTTACACCTCGTATACTTGCAGTTTTACACGTAAAACTAGCGAATTGGTTTTGCAATCAACACTAGGTTCATTAACATTTTAATTTGAAATAGAAGAAGTAGGTAAAAAGAAAGGCTCATAAGCAACATTAGAAGGAGCAGTAACATTACCAGCATCATTTTTCTTTAATGGAAAGACATATTCAAACAATTCTATATATCTATATTCACAAATAAAATTATCACTCAAAAATATGAATCTATATGTGGCACTTTTTTAAGTATAACCAATAAACGCACAATCAAAGGTCTTAGGCCCAATATTTATCTTTCGAAAGCTTGGTAAGCCAACTTTAGCTAGAAACCCCTACACTCTCAAATAATTAAAGTTAGGAGCAAATACTTTCCGTAACTTATAAGGGGTTTTGTCTAATGTTTTGAGGAATTCTATTAAGAACATATCACTTGGAAAGTACTACTTACCCACATACTGTCATATATACCGTAACCTAATAGCATAACATTCATCCTTTCCTTAAATGTTTGATTTTTGCTCTCAACTATGCCATTTTGTTGGGGTGTATAAAGGGAACTAGATTAATATATTATACCATTCTTTTCACAAAAATCCTTTAGAAAGTTAGATCCATATTCTTCACCCCTATTAGACCTTTTTTTTTTATTTTCTTGTCTAATTGGTTTTCTACTTCTACTTTGAATTTTAAGAACATCTCTTTTAACATCATCTGTATACATTAGGAGGTAAAATTTGGTGTAACTCCAAGAATCATCGATAAAGGTCATATAATATTTTTAAGTCCTTTTAGTAAAAGTGTTCTTAAAATCAGTCAAAAATGTATAAATAAACTTAAGCAACTCAGTCCATCTAGTTGTGACAGGGTTTTAAAATCTTTTTAGAAAACTTCTTCTACATAAATAGAGCACTTAAAAAAGTCATCATCTATAACATTTATCAAATGCATATTCCTAATTCTCTTAATATAAGCAATATTAACATGTCCAAACCTACCATGCCGCAAGTTAATAAATTTAGTGATATAAGAAGAAGTAGTAGAAGAGCTAGCATTAGAAGTTTAAGAAATAATGTTCAATATAAAAAGTCCATTAGCTAAGTACCCCTTCCCTACAAAGTCCCCATTTATGGTAATTATAAACTTAGCAACCTCATAAATAGTTTCAATCTAGCCATATTAAGTAAACTACCAAAAAATAAGTTCCTATATAGGAAGGTGACATATAAATTCATTTAAAGCTAAAGTCTTTCTAGAAGTAAATTTGAGGAAGATATTTCTTTTACTAAGCACTCCAATAGTTATGGAGTTTCCTATAAAGATACATTCTCCATCTATAGCCTCCTAAAATAAGTCGAACAGCTCTTTGTTAGCATAATGATGCTTTTAAGTATTAGTATCTAGCACCTAGGTAGATTTGTTCTCCACTAGCTTAACCTCCACAACCACTGTAGCAATGATTTCATCCTTTTCATTAAGATTGGTGTGAGGGATAGATTGAGCAGTAGGCTTCTGATATTGGTTTTCTTAGCCTTTACAATGATGGCACTGATATGCCTTACAAAAAATGTTGTTTAGCAAGTTTACCTATAATAAAACCCTCAATATTTGCAAGCATAGATCTTAAACTTGTAGTATCAAAGGTATCGATCCCACAAAGAAATAGTTAAAACTAAGTGGACCTAACTTTATCTAAGGTATTAAAATATGATTTGAATTAAAGTGAATAACATAAATTAAGCAATCAAATAAAATCAAGCAAATAACCAAATATCAATTGATCTACCACAATTATGTAAGGATGATTAAAGACGAAGCTTAAGGATGATTGAGGACGAAGCTTAGGATTTATTCTTTCGGTATTTTGTTCCCTTAACCACTATTGATTCAATTAGGTGTTGATCCTAGATTTTTTGAAGTAATTGACTACTCTCTCTCAAGGCCTAATTACTTAACCCTAATTGATTGTAAAATTCTATATTTTGCAACCATTCATAAAAAATTCCTAATGTTTTCAACAAGTTCTGAAGTGATCTATTGAATAATTAATTTATCACACAAGATCTCTATTTATATGATTATCAATTTGATATTTGTGTAACTTATTAAATCTCCAACTCTCATTTCACAACCTAATCTAATTCCTTTCAACTTACTCTCTCGATTTATTGTCAAAATATTGACATATACAAATATCACTACACCAGAATATTGTATTGAATTCAATAATAATAAAGTCACAAAATAACTTAAGAATAAATCTTAATCTAGAAATTTAAAACATCATAAACGTAAACAGCATCTTCAAATCTAGTTTGCATATCAATTTTAATGATAACAAAAGGGAAGAAAGAAAAACTTGATTTGGAACTGAATTTGGAAATCTCCAATGATCTTCTTGATTCTCCTTGTTTGATCCAATTTAGCAAAATGGTGGCTTTGTTTTTTATGTCTTTCACGTTCCTAAATATTAGTTTAGGGCCTAGGGTTGTTTTTAGGATTTTTTCACTTAATTTGGTTCAAAAAATAGTCCCAAAACATCAAAATATCGAAGAAGCTTACGTGCTGGAAAAGATGAAATTAACTGGAATTGTTGTCTAGCAGATGCACGGTCTGATGCACGCTCGTTCATCATCAAAATTGCTGAAAGTTACAAATTTGCACGGCCATGCATCTCTTTTGTGCCTTGAATCTCTGTTTTGTGCCATGTTTTTATCCGAATTCTTCTCCTTTCTTTAACTTCCTGTTTTTATACACTCACAAACACGTCATTATTGTTAATAATAATAATAATAATAATTTCATAATTATTATTATTATGATTTTCCTACATATTATTAGTATTCTTATTATTAATTTCCTATTTTTTATTATTACTATCATCATTTTTATTTTTTATTATTATCATTATTATTAATAGTAATATTAATCTCTTGCTTATTCTTCTTCTTCTTCTTCTTCTTGTTGTTGTTGTTGTTTTTATTGTTGTTGTTATTGTTATTGTTATTATTATTATTAGTACCTTATTTTTATTTTTTGCTTTCATTTTTTAAAATTTATTTATTTATTTTTAATTCCTTTTCTTATGAGTCATTCAGAAATAACCTCTAAACTAAAGTAAGGCTGTGTACACTGGACCTCTCCAAACTCTGCATTTAGCGAAATTTTTACTGGATTGTTGTTATTGTTATTTTTGCTCCATGATGGTGGAAACTTCTCTAACAACACATTTGCCTACATTGTATTGCACATCTTCATGCCCTCACTTAGCATACTAGTTAACAAGTTCTTGTATTTGTGAACTTGCTCCATCATTGGTTTATCATCCATCTGAAACTGCAACTATTTACCCACCATATATTTTTTCTTTCCCGAATCATTTACTGCATACTTCTTCTCTATGCTGTCCCAAATGACCTTGGTAGATTTTTTATTCACAAAGAGATCAAACAAAGAGTTGGCATATGGTTTAGCATATTTCCTTCGACTATTTTATTATCTTTTTCATGTTTCTTTCTATCTTTTTCTTCTGCCTTTTTGTCCTTGTTGGTAGGGGGAGTAGCAATGGAACTGTTAGGAGTTTCAGAGGTTGTTGTTTCAATATATGGAAGATCAATGAATAAAGCATAATCCATTTATAGTTGTTCAAAGAAAACAACCAATTTTTAAGATCAACATTTGTAGTTGGTTCCATCCAAGGGTTTGAATTTAGAGAGGTTAGGTAAGACTTTGTTCAATAATACAACCATATTAGATCTCTACTATGATAATTTTGCTTTCAAATTGTAAGGAAAATAATATTATAGTAGAAAAATGACATGATATTAAAGAACTTATCGAAAGGTTGTGTTGTGGTATAGCCAATGCCTTGAAAGCAAAATTTGGCATAGTTGTGGTGCAATAAAAGATGTCATTCACTCTCCAAGGTTAACACAAAATAGTCTCCAAACTTTTGCACTCGAGGTTGAAGACTTAGAACTTGAAGAATATAATTGCCCAAAGCACAGGAGTAATAGTGAGAGAAATTTTTAGATTAAGAAGAAGTTTTGTCTCTCAAAATAATAGATGATAAACCCATATATATAACATAATCAAATATTGGAGATGGATCAGTGGGTGAGGCCAAAGATCATGGAAATAAATCTAGAGGCATATATTAAGTTATAAATCAATTTAATTTAATCTAATAATCTTCCAAACATCAACTTAATCTATAAAACTCAACTTAATGCATAAAATAGACATACACAAGTAGTATGATTAAATTTTTAGGCATCTTAATAACTCAAATTAACAAAAAAAATAAAACTAAAATTTAATTTAATGAAGGAGAATTCAAAGGCTTGTTTGAAAAGTCATATAACCTTTTGATGTGAAAGCAAACACCTTGTCCTGAATTCTCTTAATTACTTAGTTAGGTCACTATTTCAAACTGTTACCTATTTAACTTTAACTTTTTCACTTAATTTAAATCCATTGCAGTAAATTTATTTATGTTTTCTCATTCACATATTTTTATTTTTATATATCTATTCTTTTAGTATGATACTAAAATGTTTAGAAAGAATTCACATCTAACTTGATAATATGCCTAAATTATATAGAAAAATGTCATAATACAAATTAAGTATCTATTTTTACAATTATTAAAGCATATTGAACTAAATTAGTTATTAATTCTTATAACTACTAGCCTAAACTAATTGAATAAAAAAAACCAAACTTATAATATGTCATCTTGATCAATCCTCTTTTATTAACAAAAATGTTTTTAGAAAATTTCCATTTTAAGCTAATTGTATTAAAATTTAAAAGTAAAATAGAGCCTAAAAGAAATTAATTCCCTCCGTATGCTTGAGTTTATATTATCTTCAATGTATGGAATATAAAGAATAAAAACAAAAACTAAGGAAAATAAACATAAAAGGAAGAAAATAAAAGGTATTAAAACTTGTAGCCCTTGTTTATCATATGCTATATTAAGAAGCTTATAATCATCATATAGAATTTATTTATAGCTTACAAACAAATATAAAAAAAGAAAACAAAAAAATAATAAAGCATAAAAGGAACTTAACATTAAATTAAACCAAAATAACTACAAAATTTAAAAAGAATGATATAAAAAAATCAAGAACAAAATGTTGCAGGAAGCTGAAGAAATAATCATGGTAGGCCAATTACAATTGAAAACTTTAGGATGAAGATGCCATGGTGATCTTCTCTCTACAATTACCGCATTCGCTGCATGTGTTGCTTAGATTTCACTATCTATGCTCGAATTCTTTCAACAACTTTTAGCCTCCTTTAGCTCTTAATCATTGTTAGATTTGTTTCTCCTCTTTTTATTTTCTTTTACTCTTTACCCGACCCTTTCTAAACTTTTAACTTACACACCCACTTCTTACACACATTCTTTAACCTTTATAAGGTTGCTGCTCGTCTCATTTTCTTCTACATCCATTAGCTTGCTATAGTTCCTATAGAACTCTCATTATCCATCAGGTCTTCCTTTTGACCAATAGATAATGATTTCCTTAAACACCAAAATTCCCCAGTTTGTTGTACCTTCCATCACCATGGACATTGCTGGTCCATCTTTCGAGCATAATGCAGATGTAATCGGAGGAATTTGAAAGACAAGGGTTTAGGTTGCTAGAGATCCAAAACCTGAGATGAAGTTGAAATTTTTTCCACCGAATGAGGTTGTAGACTAGAGAATCATGCCATCATCTATAAAGATCCTAAAAGCACGTGCTAGCAAATAGACACTTTATTGGGATTTTCTTTGGATAAAAGGGTTGCATTCCCTATTATGAAGTTGTGGGCTCAACCCCACTAGAAATAACATAGATTATTGGATGTATTTGTCAATAATGAGGATGTTGTTCAAATTTGCTACCCTTGAAGATGCTTAGAAGATCATACAAGTTATTCCATGGCATGTGCTTAATAAACCTTTATGGGCTGTTTAGTTCAAGAAATGAAATAGATAAGGAATAGAATAGTTATTCTTACGAACAGAAAAGATGGGGAATATAATAGAATGAGTATTACTTTGTTTGGTTTACGAAATGGAACAGATCAGCAATTCTATGTCAGTGTTTGGTTTGAAAATATAGACTTGAAATAACAAAGAAGTAATAATAATAATAATAATAATAATAATAATAATAATAATAATAATAATAATAATAATTTCTTATTATTAATAATTTTATTAATTTTATTTTTTAATTATTAAATTCCTTATTATAATAAAATTTATAATTTTTATTAATTATATTTATTTTTATGATTAATAAATTCCTTATTATTATATATGTTGTTAATTTTATTAAT
>JAOQMS010062748.1:0-25118 GCA_027563885.1 Erythroxylum longipes
TCCATCACAACCAAACAGCTCACTGTCTCCAATTTCTGTTCTGTTCCGTCTCCAAATTTCCGTCTCGTTCCGTCTCTACATATTGGAGACAGTAACCAAACAGACTGTAAGAGATGATTTTTCTGGTGAAGGAGAAGGACGAACATGTCCACAATCTATTGACCTATTCTAGATGTGCATGGAATAGGTAAAGACAAGTTTATGTCATCTTAATCTATTCCCTCATGTTTGGAAATTATTAATCTTAGGAATACTTATTCTGTTGGCCTTGTGTTAACCAAACAACGGAATACTTAATTATTAGGAATAGATGGGTAATAGAATACTCGTTACTCTCAATCAAACACCCCTTTAGATTTAGAATTTCAAGTTTAATATCGTTGGAATTTTAGGTTTAAGATAGCTAGAATTTAAGTCAAGTTTGCTGAAATTTAGTTAGGAACATAAACAATGGAAGGTAAAAAACTAAGAATTACTCTTTAGGGTCTAATAATCACCCTTACAGAAAAACATCATACCTTCTAATTAAAAACTCAAATTTGTAAAAAAATTTCAAGATTGTTCTTCTTGAAAGGCCGAGAATCAAAGATATAAATTTCATACCGTATTAGCTAAAAAACAGTAAAAAATTAATGTATTTGGTACCGACCGTCAATATTGAACGGTCGGTATCAAACAGTATCAAATTTTTTGTCTAGTATCAGCCGATATCAGTTAGTATTTGAAATACCGACCAAATATCAGCCGGTATCGTAAACTTTTAAATCTTAGGGACGAAATTGCAAAATAACAAAAACAAAAACAAAAACAAGCCAGCAAACTATGCACCAATTCATCTCTCTCTCTTCTCCACCCATTTTCAACTTTCTCGTTCTCTCTACCGTCACCAGCCACCCACTGCCACTGCGCTACCGCACACATCCGCTGCCATCGCACCACTACATGCTCCACCATCAAACCTGCCGTTGCACCACTTCATGAGAGCGATCCAAGAAAGCTAAGAGACCTTAGTAGGCTCATCGGAAAGTGAATAAGGAAAAGCAAGAGTTAAATGAGAGATGAAAAGAAAAAGTTATAAAGTTTTCCAATATGAGTGTTGGAGTCCCTTTCTAAAACAAAATTTAGTGTTTTGTAACTTTTGTTCTGTGTTATCTGAATTTTCCTTTAAGCCAAATGACCAAATAAGCCCTCTCTTCTATCACCTTTACCCATTAAACGTAAAGTGGGTCAACCAAGTATAAAAAGTACCAACCAAATTTAGAAAATTCGTGTACTTTCAAAGTATTATTATTATCAATCAATTTAATATGGCAAAAATTTCATAAATATTAAACACATGTATCAAAATTAAAGTGAACATAAGAATCTATTTTTTATTATAGTTTAAATTATTTAATGATTTAAAATTAATTAATAATTTATTTACAAATTTAATTTATTACCAATTAATTTTTTATAGGAATGAAAATATACCTCATTTGTTTTAAGAACATTTAATAATGAAATTCTATTAATAACCTTTAATTCTTTTGGTTTTAATTAGATATAAATTATCATCTTTAATTTAATATTGATTTAATAAAAATAAAAATAAAAATATTATTATTATTTTAAATTTCTACCATTATATTTTTTAGAGATCAAGTTTATATAAATGATAAATTATTCAGTACAATATATTGAAGGACTATTTTGTAATTTTAAAAAATTTAGACTATTTTATAAATTTAAAAAATTACCCAAAACGGTATCCAGTATTGATCGCTACCTGTATAATACTATACTAGAACTCAATCCGATATCACTGTCGATACGGTATTCATAACATTGCTGAGAATACACATATTTGTAGAGAAGTTCTTAGAAACCTTTTTTTAGCAGGAAAGGTTTCTTAATAAATTTAAATCATATTATAATAAAAATTTTATAAATTTAAGTCCTCGTACCTAGGATAACATATCTAAAATAGAATAATATATTTATCTCACTATTAATCTAAATTTCAGCTCTTATTTTTATTGTCAACTTAATTTCCGATCCTAATCTTACTAAATTAAGGCTTGTGGTTGATTAATTTTTCTTCTCTTATTTCTTATATAGATTTTAACCTCATTTGCATCAAAACTATACCTTGCTTGTGCATAACCCTTTATAGTTCGTGCTGCTTATCTCCACCCTATTTTTGAAATGTATGAGTTCTATGTGACGTTGCTGGAAAATAACTATTAATTATTAACTTCGTGTTCCACACCTAGATTAAGAAATAGAAAAGGGATAAGAAAACAACAAGATCACAAGCTTCACATGTTCTAAATTTATGCTAGTCAAATATTTTTGTCGTAGTTCATACTCATTCTGCATTTTGTACCTGTCAGTCCAGCAAAGCACGAAGATCAAGATCAGATGATGTGGATGCAGTGTCCAGGCTTCCCCTTTTGAATGAGAGTTACTATAGGGATATACTGTGTGAGATTGGAGGAATGTTTTGTATTGCAAACAGGGTTTGACAGTGTTCACAGTAGACCATGGATTAGGTTCCAATCATGGCATGCTGCTGGTAGGAAGGTATCTCTCATTCTGCCAGGTTTTTTCTTTAATATTTGGAATTTAGTGACATAGTGAATTAAATTTGCAGTCAGTAGTTTACTTTTATGAGGGAGAATGTTGACAGTTTTATTAGATATAACACGATAGCATTAATAGATATGGTATTGATATCTTCAAATGGTCTCCTCTTTAAGTTTTGCTTGAAGCAGGTCTGTTTATTTGTTAAAGCTAAAAAAATTCTGGAAGAAAAAAATACAAAAAGAAACTAATGGAGATGTAATCTCCTTTTGGACACTCTTGGACATAGATAATGGGGCTACAGGAAAAAATGAACTCACTTTTTGGTCCATGTGCAACATTTTAAATGCAGGACACTGCAGGCGTGTTATGTTTTCTATAGTTGGATATCATATATAGCGTGAACTTGATCATACATATTACATGCTTCTGAATTTGTGCTGCATACTTTACTGGTTTTCAGTTGGCTCTCGTTCTTTTTTCCACTGTTTCATTTCTATCTGTGCTTTTGCTTGTGTACCTGATAGCTGTTTGATGAGGTTGATGCTAATAGGTGCAAAAGAATGAGTGTTGTACCAGTGTTTCACTCTTTAAGAGTTTTCAGTTGACTGCTAAGTCTAGGAGGAATTGCTAATATTAAAGCAAGCTAGATATTTGTGCTTGTGACGTCAGTATACAGCAGCTACATATATACTGTTGTACTGTTACTGTAGTTATGTTTTGACATAGCAATTGACCAGCTTCAAGACATCTTCAAGGGAGTTCCCAGTCCTGTTTGAATTATCTTTAAGTTTTCACTTAGATGGTGTGCTTTTGTTTTCAGTTTAAGAATTTTCTCTTGAATTTATTCGCTACAAATCTGACCCTCTTCTGACTTGTGAATGCATTTAGAACTGCTTTTGAAGATGCTTTCCGCCAAACGTATTCATTGCCATCAAATTTGGAAGGTCTTCCGCCAATGCGAGAAGATCGAGGTCATTGTTCTACAATTCATTGCTGGGTGATTTCAACACCTTCCTTTCTGGAGTTTATCATGTTTTGAAGGTAAGATATTGTTTGGCCTTTATTTGACTAAAGGACAACACGTAGCCCTTTGTTGCAGTGTGGATGTATTTGCGAGCATGCCAGGAATGTAAAGTACTTCCAAACTAAAGAAATAACGAAAAAGATCGCCTCGTAATCTGACTGAAATCAAAACGACTGTGTATTGCTAGAAAAGGGACAAAAATCTAACAGAAAGTACTTTGCTTTTTTAATAAACAAATTGGCAAACACGCAATGACTAAGAAAGTTAAAGAAATAGCTAATGACGATTGGAAAGAAAAATGCTAGGCTAGGGAAAATAAAGGATTGCCGAAGAAGAAATAAACTAAAAAGTGCAAAGATTTGCTGGAGTGCCAGGCTTTTGATTTGTCAAGTGTTGGAAATAGCCTTCTTTCTACTTCGAAACTTCTATTTATAGCCACCGATGACGAGTGTCCTATTGCAATTCAACTTGTAATCTTGATAAAATTTTATCTTTCTAGATAAAGATAAAGATTTGGATAAAACCTATCTTATCCAATAGAGATAGAGTTTGGGCTGGTGTCTATCATCTTTATCACCTTATCTCCTCTTTATCTTGGACTTCTAGACTCCCAATCCAACTCTAATTCGACTACTTCTTTCTTTGCTGGACACTGGAATCTGATGGGCCAAGACCAATGGACTCCTTTTGGATTTCGAACCATGGGCTTTTCTTTGGGCTTCGGATTTTCGACCTAAAATAGTAAAAATGGGCCGAACCCATTTTTTGGTGTAAACAATTTCACATAAATAATAACTACAATTATTATAAGAAAATATTATTTAATCAGCATACTTATATAAAATTAATGATAATGCAAAGTATTTAAAATATTAGAGTTTATATTATATAATAAAGAATAATTTCATCAAAACATCATATAGTAAAAATAATAAAAGTCCATGACTCTATAAATATTACAATAAAAGTTTGAGTCGAAGAACATAACCAAATACAAGTGAAACCTAACACTAAAACACTTATAGTCAAAAGTTTTATATTTATATTACATATACATAATTTAACATATGAATCTAATATAAGTGAAATTAAAAGAAAAGAGAAGAAATTAAAAGCCTAAAACTTCATTCAATAGAATATATACTCAAATTATATTGACCTAATTTTGATTTATTACCAAATCTTTATTATTGAGAAGAGTCTTATCATTATTATCATTCAAATTCATGACATCAAATGACATGGCAACACTTTTTCATCCATGATTATCTTCTAGGTCACTTTCATCTATCAAACTTAGTTCCAAGAAACTTAATTCACTAAAAGAATGATATGGTCAAGGCAAATTATATTTATAGAACTACTTGTTCTATTAAGGATCCTAATAAACAAATAACAATAAATTGTTAAGAAATTATAAGAAATTATATTCAACTTATAATGATAATAATATACCTTTCTAAAAGCTTTAAGTTGTATCAAATAAAGACCAAATTGTTCAATATGTTTTGTTCCAATCTATTACTCTTTTTTTTTGGAATAGATGAATTCAAACATGCCCTAGTTCCTGTCACACCTTGTTGCACTCACATATTGACTCAGAATTCGAATTAAAAACTTTTATAATTCTGAAGAACCACTTCCAAATTGGTCCTACAATGCAACAGTAAAAGAAAAAATAACCATGTAAATAAAATAAAGTGATGATTAATTTCTAACAAGTGAAAAAATAAAGAAATATATGTCTACATTAAGTTTGTCTCTTTGACGAATTGCAATGGGCATCCTCAAATCACTAGAAGAATCCTTATAAACCTCAATTTTTGATCTTACTAAATCTTACATCATTTTATGTGCAATAATTATTGTAATAGTTAATAGCATTCTTTTATTAAGCTTTCTTTGTAAAACTTATTCTAAAATAGACACTAGAATTAAAAAATGTCCTAGCTGTAAATAGTAGAGAGTAAAGTTACCTTTCTCTTCTTTCATTGATAACTACAAGATAAGGTGCATACAAAGAATGCATATTTTTTAGAATGGCCTTAATTATCTCTTTTTGCCTCTCCATAACATCAGAAAAATAATTCATTGTTGCCTTCTCATCACTATCAATCAGCTAGACAAAGTACTCTCACCAAAGGCTCATAAACTTAGACAAAAAATTGACATTGAGGTCAAAATTCATAATCTTCAAGTATAATTCTAGAAACATCCAATCTGACATTAGTTAAGATGCAACCCACTTATCATTTGTAAACATTTGTCTCAGCTCCTTCTTTGTTAGAATAAAACATTAAAGTGATAAGAAATTAGTCGCAAATCTTGTAATACCAAGACAACACAATTAATTCCTACCATTACTTATATACGATTATAGAAGAACTTGGTCACTTTTCTTGCTTTTTATACAGTTTCATCAATGATAAGAAAGTATCCAACATCTTCCATATTTTCTAACATCTGGTCAATGTAATGTGCATCGCAAAGAGACCAATAAAAAGAATTATATCTAATTCGTAGCCTTTTTCTAGCTGCTTTATATGCAAAATCATTGTTAATTATGAACTGTGCAATGTTTTTAGGCCCAACGTCATTAGCAACTTTATCAAATATCTAAACTAGAGTATTAGCATTTCTAACAAGACCAAATGTATAAATAAAATTCAAAAGCATTGTCCCCATTAGGGGAATAAACCCAATTGATAATAAGCTCATATCTTTTATTTGACCAACCATCATATATGCTTGAACACCTATAAGTTACTCTCATTTTTCTTTCATCTAAATAACTCTTTATTTCATAAACAGAATTTCTTGAAAGATTTCTTCTGTAGTCGTCAATTGAAATAGCTTTATATGCTAGACATAAAAGGTAATAATATCCATCATGAGCTAGTAATAGTAAGACTGGGAAGCACTGAATGATATACTTACATCATACCACCATCTAGTTATTGTCATATTTGTATTATGAGTTGCTTCTTTATATTATAAGGGACTACAGATTGAAGGCTGAGCTCTAAGAGTTATTCACAGTACAAAAAAGATAGACATCTATCTTTTTATTGCAAAACTTCCATTACTAATTTTGTAGTTTAGTGTTTTTTCTATCTTTTTTATGTTGATACTCTTTAAACAAAGTTTTCATTTGTTATTTCACATCATGACTAATTTTTTTTACAAGGCTTCATATCACCTTTAATCCTAACTAAATATTTGTTAAAAAATCTAGATTGCTCTACCTTTCAAATGCTTGTTATAATACTAACAAATTATATGATTCTTCATTCCGAGAACTAATCTAGCATAAGTCTAAACTAGATTATCGAATCTTCTTGAAGCAGTTAAATAGCTTAAATTATCATAACTCCTTGAACTTTCTTGCTTTTATTTGTAAAAATAAATGAAGATATATATCAAAACTAAATTAATAGCTTCATAAATAAAGTATTCTTTTAGCTTAATTTCATTATCAACTATTATCATAAATGTGTATTGTTTAACTCAAAACAAACACGAAAGCATATCTTAGATTCTAAAAACATACACACAACTTTAACAACAACAGTAATAACAACAATATTCCAGTAGAAGTTCCACTAAGATGCGAGGTTGAGAAGGTCTAGAAGTACACAACCTTACGTCAAATTGGTCAAGAGATTGTTTATGATAAATTCATATAGAAAAAAAGTTTTTGAAAACTGTTTGTAAGTACAAAACGAAAATACATATTAAGATAATAAAAGTAATAATAAAAATAAAAAATAATAGTAATGATAACAATAATAATATAATTAAATACTATGAATAAAAATATAAAATAATAAAATAAACAATATAATACATATAAAATAAGGTAAAGACTAAAATATAAGATTAATAATAATAATAATAATAATAATAATAATAATAATAATAATAATAATAATAATAATAATAATAATAACAACAACAAAGAATACAATAAAAGATAAAATAAATAAATAAACAAGAAAGAAGACACATAAATAAATAAGTCATAATAAGATAAATATTAGGTTCGGTGAGGAAATAGTTATGGTAAATAACTTAAGGAAAGTACTACAACATAAGGAAATGGTTAGGCTATTTATTAGTTTTAATTAATACGTGAGACCCATTACCATGTTTATACCATGTGACAATGTGGGGCTCAATTTTTTATTTAAAAATTATTTATAACTATTTTAAAGCATTTTTATTATATTTTATTATATAAATAATGGGTTAATTATAAAAAAGACTAAACTTTACTTACTGTTGCAATACTAGTATGAACTTTAAAAAATGACTTTAAAATGCTCCAACTTTTAATTTGCTACAAAAATAGCCTGATGTTAGGTTTTCTGATAATATTAAAGTTTGAGTTAGTATTGCAAAATTGAATAAAGTTTGAGATCTTTTTACAATTAACCCTAAATAATATTATTTAATTATAATTAGGTTAATTATCCAAAATTTTAAACTTTAATCCCTAAAATTACTTTAGAAGTAAACTCAACAAGATTTATTGAGTGTCTCCTAAAAAAATGTAGGCTATAGAGGTGAAGCCTAAGAAGCTTTGGATCTAACTATATACAGGAGGAGGGATCACTAGAGGTTAGAAGTATAAGAGGGATAAGTGGCAGATCTAGTAAGATGGTATGCATTTATTAAACTAAGTGAGCAATTGAAGCAATTGCTTAAGCCATGAAACTGGGGGTTATAGGGGAAAGAAGGATTGTGGACATATTGTTTATAAGATTGAAGGTGAATTAAAGGGGCTAAACTATTATGAGGGTATGAGGATGTCAAAAAAAGATGATAGAGACAAGAATCTAATAGGTGTTCAAATATTAAGGAGAGTGGGACTAGAGTAGGCTCACCAAAGGAAGAACCATAATGCTGTTAAAATTTCTAGCTCCACTAGGTCTCTTAATTAGGAATGATTCATGTTGAAAAACAAAACTATATATGAGGGCTATTATAGTTTTTAAAGTTAAGGAGCATATTGATAAAATATAAAATCATATAGCAGTTCAAAGGTCATCATAAAATTTCAAAGTTAATAATCCCGTCTTTGTTTAAAATTTCTAATAATTATATAACATATAAATAAATTTTAATTATTTATTAGAATAAGTTTATGATTTTTTTAAAATATATAGTTCCTTATAATGACAAGTATGAAATAATAATTAAATTTTATAATTATCTTAACATTTTAAAATATAAAACTTATATTATAGATTAAAGGATAAATATAAGTTAAAGTAATTACAAATTATTTATAAATATTAGGACATTTTATGAGTTTTTTAATAAAACTTTAACTTTAACTTTAAATGTTTATGTTTAAATTTTGGAAAAAATCTCGAATTGGTCCTTCAACTTCGAGGCTAATTGTAGATTAGTCTCCGAACTTTTCTTTTATACCAATTTAACCTTAAACTTGTTAAAAATTTCTCATTCGACCCTTATTCCATTAATAAATGGAGTTTGAGGTGCACACTCTATCTTTGTAATGTGGGTTTAATTAAAAGGGACACTAGCACATGTGTTTTATTATTTTAACAATTAAAACCATTGTCCCTCCTCTTTAAAATTTCCCCTAGAGCTATGTTTTTAACCTTGTTGTCTCCTCTACATTCACTGATTTAGTACGACTACTTTACTTTTCAAGCTTTCCACTGTTTAGTGTCTTCCTCTCTGTCTCTCCATTGTCTTCCATCTTCCTCTAAGTCAAAAAGGGTAAGCTCTAAATTCAAATGAGTAAAAAACCAGTTGGTTTTGGAATTCATGCAAGCTAATTTCCAGCAATTTTGGAGAGTGATAGTATGATTATATCTAGTCATTCGAAGCTTAAAATCCAGACTAAAAGTTGTTATAACATAAATAATGCTTGTGTTATTTTATGTAGATTGCTACTTGCTTACAAGTAAATTTTCTACTTAAAGGGTGAAATTAGAAATGAAGAGAATGTTCTTATGTGGATGTATTCGAAATGTCTCACAAGAGACATACTTACATTTGTCATATGTGATTATGGGAACCAACTAGAACTTACAATGCAAAAAAATTAAGCTGTTAGTAAGGGTGCATTACTATACCTCTGTGCGTATGACTAAACTAATTTAACTTGGTTGTTTTAAATCATTGAAGTTGTTATATGTAAAAGGAGATACACTAATGTTTGATATTTGATTGGTATAGGTTCTTGGCAACCGTAATAGATAATGAATCTTCCAAATCACCTAGAAAAGGTTATAGTAAAAAGAAATATAATGAGCAGGTTTTTGGTCAAAGTGGAAGTCAAAGCCTTTTGGTGACTTCTTGAACCACAGACAATCTTCAAAGAAGATTTTATAGATGCCTTAATTATAAAGTAGCTTAATTATTAATAAAAATAGTTTCTATTTGATAATAAATAAACTTTTTTACATTGTTGTAAGAAGGGCGATGTAATTTATTTTGATGGATGAATGAAGATTTTAGTGAAAAGGAAAATTTAGTTATTAATAAATTAACAGTTGATAATAATAGGTTGAAACTTGAGAATAAGAAGTTAAAAGATGGTAAGTGCATGAATAATATGCACGAGCTATATAAATATTTGGTAGAAGTAAAAGTGGTACTAAAATATACAATTGAGGCAAGTTTGACTTGAATCTAAGGCTGAATTCCCTCTCATTACATAACTTTAAGAAACTGACGTTACTCCCAACATTCCATTGAAATCCTATAGGTTAAAAGTCAATTTATTTTGAGAATTTTATTGTATAATAAGATATCATTGTGATCTGACTGGCTTCAGTATGTAGACATTTTCTTTATTTTGTCTATATATGATAATAGCAACATTTATTTATTACAACTACATAATTTTAAATAGAATACTAATAAAGTATAGTTTCATATGTAAGTCAACTTATGTATTTTATAATTAACCCAGTAGACTCATTGAAATGTAATCCATATCCACTAACCCTTCTCCCTCTGCCTTTACCTCTGCCTTTACCTCTGCCTCTTCCCTCACTCTACCTTGTCCTCTTACTTTTACATTTTTTGTATATTTTTATGATTTTCTAATCACTCCATAGGCATGTGTAACATTTGTTGATGCGGTATATGTTAAATTTATGGATTGAACTCATTCACTCTATCTCCTTATATTGTTCTTAGATGATCCTGACACCTTTTTAAACAACGAATGATTAGTAAGAAAATGATAATAGCAAAAGCAATTTAAAAATTAATATGAAATTTCTTACATTTGTTGTATTTTGGTAAGATCTTCAGTTATGCCTTATTGTCCATATTTGTTTCATGTCTTCCTTCTTCAATATTTGATAGCTTTTCATGTTTTAATTTGCTTAAATCTCTCATTCTTCTATTGCAAATGGAAAAATATTCTTATTCGCTTATTTATTCAATGTCGGAATAAGGTCTGTTATTAATGTGGTATTTCCATCTCTAGAGTGGGCTCTGCAGCTTAAATTAAAGCTATGAAACAAGTAGCTGGTAAATTAAAATTGGAATTGGCCCAACTCGTAAAATTAGAAACCTTTGCCCAATTCGCTTCTGATCTCGATAAAGCTACTCAGAATCAGTTGGCACGAGGTCAACAATTACGCGAGTTGCTCAAACAATCTCAATCAGCCCCTCTTTTTTTTTTACGTTGGCCAAGCATTCTCTTTATTACTACCAAGGTTTAAAAATCTGGACCGCATTGGTCAGTCCAAACCGAAACTGCCTGAACTGGCCAATGTTCCAGTTAGGGCTGTCAATGGATCGAGTCAGGCCTAGGCAGCCCCTGGCCCAACCACGAGCTGAACGGCCTATGGTCAGGGCTATGGCCTAATTGGCCACAGGTGGGCTAGACCAGGCTGGCCCATTATTTGTTTTTTTAAGAAGAACTTTCAAAACGATGTCATTTTTGAAGTAACGCTTGGTCGATTTGTGGCCGACCTGTAGCCTAGTTAACCCAAGCTAGTCGGGCTAGGTCGAGTTTGACATCTCTAAGTCCAGTTTAATTTTACTTAATAACATTTCTATATAAAAATCGGCCGGTTTATTAGAGAATTGACCAATTTTTCGGTGAACCGATCTAATTGGTCTACAATGTAAAGATATTTTGAACACGTGGGCCTAATTTTACTCTTGAATAAACAACTTATCAGTTGCATATGGGGCTCGCTTCACTTTTGCATGTCCTTTAACATCTATTAATATATGATTAAAGCAAAATTGAAGGCGTTGAGATTTTAATTTTTAACAGGATGATTTTTTTTTCAAGTGACCCACACAATCTAACTAATACATTATATTTTCAAATTTTATATTTTGTATTTATCTCTTTATATTTTAATTAAAATTTTTGATTTAAATTACTATTGTTAAAGAATAAACTACTATTTTTATCTTAAAAATACTAAATTTATTTAATCTCACTAATAAATTATATTTGTCAAATTTCAGATTATTTATTTATCTTATTATACTTTAATTGAAAATTTTAAATTATTATTGTTAAAAACTAATTATTATTTTTATTATGAATTTGTCTAACAAAATAAATTATTAATTAGTATATATAAAAGTAATTTTGCTCACAATGATTTAAGCATATGTTAAAAAATAATATTTAAACTATAAAGAAGTATTATTAAAGTACATTAAAAAAGAAGTTAGAATGAAGTTTCATTTTTAGAATAAAGTTTCATTTCTATTGACTTTCTTTAAACATACTTTAACTTTTATGAATTCTTTAAATGATAATATAGAAAATACAATTTTTATTTTTATTTTAAATTTTATGTTAGATTCAATCTTACTTGAAATTATTAGATTTATTATTAGTTTATTATATATTAATAGGTATTATTAGTGTATTTTTATTTCAACAAAGCATTTTATTTTATACTATATTTTTACTTGTTCTTATAATTTTTACTTCTTATTTATTATATATCAGTTTTATAGTGGTTTAATACCAGTTGAACCTTTGACCTTTCCTTTAACTGGTTTGATGTCCAATCTGGTTTCTAAAACATTGATTACTAGTAGCTCAATGGCTTCACATTTAAGCCAAAATATTGGTCCACTAAGTGGCTATAGGGAATACTTCATTTATTCATCAGGATTACCATGGCTATAACAAATGACATTCACAGCATGGAGACTTGGAATCCCTATCAAGTCATAATATCTATAAGTACAAGTACGACTACTAATTATTATAATCCATGCTCAACTTCATGCCCATTAGCTCCATTCCAATCAACAAACTAACTAAAGCTTTCTACCTTATTCTCCTCTAACATAGTCAAAACCCTTAGGGAAATGTTATGATCCTATTTATCCCTAAAACACCTTGTTGTATGCATCCTCTTCATCACCTTCTTCCTAACGTGCTCCAACATACTAGTAATAGGCCTTCAACCTAGCCTCCAAGATCTAACTATTAAAGGTCTCACTCATATTATTATCCACACAATCATATTTAAAATTGATTTTGAAATATGCTTTACATCATGCCTCCTTTGTATATTCTAATAGATCTTTAAGACAATCTAGCCTCAATTTATTTAGAACATACAACTAATCATTGAAATCAAGGATAAAAATGACTTTGGTTACCCTTCAAAACTAAAACTTGACATCATCTCTATTCCATCTTTGCCTTTAATTATAATAAATGTGCCTTACATACATTTTATCCTCAACATTTCATAGCATGTTTTTGGTTCCATTAAGAATAAGAAGACCCTAGATAGTAATAAAAACTAACTATAAATAAACAATAGGATAACATAGACAAATATATGTAATTAATACTATGAGAAAGTACCTTTTGCATGTTAATATGAATGTTAGGACACTACCATCTCAAAGTTGTAAATTTGAAACTAAAAACTCTAAAAACTACTTCCATGTTTATGTACAGTCAACTTCATCCACATCCTAAGAAATACGAAACATTTGATTATTTTCATCCCTTCCAACAACAATCAATAACTATACGAATCTCTTTCAAGAAACATTCATCAACTCCTATTATTATTGTGAAACATTCAATCCGGCTTGGCCCTTTTTACAAGAACTAAAACAAATATAACATCTTGCAAATACTTTTGCCATTAATATTAGTTATTGTTCTAATTGGCCATGTTGTACTTGGGTTCTTATTCTTCACCTCCTTAAAATACCCCAATAAATTATGTAATTCTTCCATATGACACCTATACATCATCTTAACAACAACAACTTTACTCTTTTGCAAATGTTGAAATTCATGTCTAATTTTAAATCCTTTTGGAATAAGGCTTTTAATTTTTCCACTTTGATGTTTTTTTATGCTTCAATCCTATCTTTGTAGTAGTTTGTAATCAATTTGGATTTAATGAGCTTATTAATGTTAATGGTTGTATAAATATATGTAGCTTATATCACTTGACGATAAAACTGCAATTTCCCTCAATACTTATAAAAAGAAACTAAGGGCATTATAGTGCATATCTCACTCTCACCTAAGACTTCTTTTTTCATTTATTTTAAGCTCAAACTCTTTATACTGTAGTATTTAATAGTTGCCTCCTCGAATTCCCTAGCATCTTTGAACTTCAAACCTACTACCCAAGTTGGAATATTAGATATTAGCTTATAATAAAAAAATTTCTTAGTTCTTAATGCATTATCAACATCTTCATCTGGAATTATGTAGTACTAACTTGAGGCATTAGTTTTAATATACTCACTGTCTTTGTTTAGATTCAAAACTCTCTTGCGCATCTTTATGTGTATACTCTCTTTCATCATTTTCAAATCATCATTTATAGCCTCTTTTTTAATTCTTCTTTTGGATTTTCTCTTTTTTATTTTGATCTTATAGCCTAAAGCTCATCATCCTTATCACATTCAAAATCAGTAATAAATCATCCTCATTGACTTCATTTTCAGTAGAAGCATTTGGCTCCTTTTTAATTAGCACATCCTCTACTACAGTTGGCATACTATTTACTTTATTTGACACACTCTCTAATTAAATTTGCACACCCTCAATTTCAATTGGCATACCCTTTACTTTAGTTGGTACACCTGCTACTTTAGTTGGTTGATCGTGGTTTTTCGATGTGTGTAAGTTTTAATTAATTAACCTCGATAACACGGATCGTTTGCATAGAACCTAACGTGTTGACCCCACGAGGAGGGATAATTTAATCATAAAATCTAAGGCCAAAACAAATCGCAAAAATTCAAATGTAACAAAATTAAAACAAGAATGCAATTCAATCAAGCAAATCAATTCAAGAATTAATCACAAAATATTAACAAATTTGCAGTTGCAACACATACTCAAGAATCAACCTAAGGAACTACCAATTGAGAGAAAGAGAATTTTACCTATCTTTAATTGTAACCTAATCAATTATGAATTACTGGATTATTGGTTCTAGACGATCCTAGGGTTGATTACTCTCTTTCGAGTTCTAACCATTAACCCTAATTTATAAACCCTAATCAGATTATGGAAGTTGTAATTTCTCAATTAACAACCTAACCAAAACTTAATTAGATCTTAAGTTGTCTAATAAACTATCGAAAACTATTGCAAGATCTCTCTTCACACAATTTACCGTTTTGATTTAATCCTTGTTCTATTAAATTGCCTAACTTTTGCTAGCCCAATTTAATTATTTTGCACTCAATTCACCCTCTCAGTTTATCACCGAATTATTGAATTGCAGAAATTAAATCACAATAAATCCAGTAAAACATAAATAGTCAAATTTCATTAAATCAAGATAAAACTCCGAAGGTGAGTTTAGAACATCATCAACATCTATAAATCCTATCATCAACAATCATTCCAATTCTATACAATAATAAAATTGAAAATAATAGGAAATACAAAATTGAATGGACGATAGGAGGCAGCGACATTGAGAAACTCCTAATCTGGGAAGTACATCGAGTCGACTTCTTCTCCACTTATTTCTTTCTTTTTCTCTTCCTCTATCTCTCGATAATTCGCTTTAGGTTTTTCTCAAAAGTGGCTAATGCCAAAAACTCCTTCTTTCTGTTCGTTTTGTTCTATTTATATTCTTTTGTGTTTAGGGTTGAGCTAGAGTTTTTCAGAGTCCAAAAGGTCTAAAAAATCCCTCGAAATGCGAAGTTTAGGAGTGACTGTGCGTCTGCTCGATGCAGGCCACGATTGTGGCCTACATCGAAGCCTTCTGTCACAATCGTGCACTATCAGGCCATGATCATGGGTCGTTGTTTCGACCCGATTGTCTTTCGAAACTCTTCTGTTCTTTGATATTGACCTTGAAACACTAACAAACACATCAGGGTATCTAAAAAACATAATATTTAAGCTCAAAAGCTTGTCTTAACTTATAAAACACTTAAAACACAAATAATTAACAAACTAACAAAATTATAACCTAAATACATACTAAACAATTGAATTAACAATTAAATACATCTTAAACTAAGCCTTAAAACATAATGCAAATTACACTTATCAACATCCCCACACTTAAACATTTGCTTGTCCTCAAACAAATAAAACAACAAACACACAAAAATCACAAAGCACACAATGCAGTAATAAGACAATGGCTTCAACTTCATAAAATAAAATTAACTTCAAACACAATCATTCAAACTGCTCCAAATCATTAACATGCAAAATCTACGTTTAGGAGCCTTAGACTAAACATACATATTAATCAAAACCCAAATGTTAAGTTATTCACCCTTTTTAATTGTACACACACATTAATAATTCTTTGGTCATTCAAATTCTGTAACTACTCCTAAGTAAGTTTTCATGAAAAGTCAAGCTTCTTACAAGTTCGGTAGGTTTTATTAGAAAACATTTTTTTTACTTTTTATCTAATTTTTGTGGACATGGACCTAGTCTTTTACTTGGAGGCCAATATTGGTGATGAATGTCGATCCGGTTACTCGACTAAGTCATGTTTTTATTAAGCTGCTTGGTTGGAATGTCATTATAGCCTTTTGATGCAGAGGCACACATTTGTGATGCATGTCAATCCAATTACTCAGCTTCATCACATTCTCAACTGGTTACTAGCTCTATTCATAACCCAAAGGCCAATGAAATAGTTATTTATTTAAAATTAAAAAACACACTTTTTTATGCCTACCTTGTTGCTTTAGCTACTTGTTTTCATGAAAAAATACTAGCAAAGCTACTTATTCAAAAGACCTAAAATTATGAATGAATGTGACAACTTGTAGGGTGATAAACTAAGGTAAAATCCTAATTAACTTACATATTTTAGCTGAAGAACCCAGATCACTAATTTCGCAAGCTAATGAATCTTCACAACCTAATAGATTATATTCAAAATTAAATTGATTTCATTTTATCTAAGCCATCAATACATTCACACAATTCATAATATGCAACCTAAAGATACTAACATAACAATATGCAAAATTCACACTCAAAGCAAAACGCACAATTCTCCCTATACTTGAACAACAAATTGTCCTCAACGTGAGAATGATACATGTAACACAAAAGGAGGAATGAAATAATATACAGAAGGCAAAAGAACAAAATACTAACAAAAATGAAAAGAAAAGGGTTAGAACATGAAACCATTTATGGTGATCGAGGTGGTGATGGTGATACTGTTGAGACCAAATTTGCTTGACATCAAGATTGTTTCCCTATCTTATAAGCGATTCAAGATATTAAAAGAATTAGCAATCCAAATCATTCCAATTCATTCAAAACTTATTTAAGAATTTAAAACAAAATGAACTATACAACAATTCAAATCTAACTACTAAACGTGTTAATTTATGGTCATTAGCTTGACCTCCATCCTTTAAAACTCAACTAGGATCAATTATGAGTAGCATGCTTCCCCCTATGATGCCCAATTTTAGCTTGGTAGCCTGTAAGTAAGCTATAAATTGCAAAATTATTAGAAGAAAAATATTAAAAAATTTGAGAAAACTAATTAATTTCAGTAATGTCCTTTTCACTAACAAACTGTTAATAAAGTAGGGAATAACAAAACTCCTTGAATCTTCCATTGAATCTAACAATTTGTCCCGTAAGAAGGTGAGTTGCTCTCTTTCTTCCTTAATCACCTTCGTCTCCTCTGCTTCTTCCCCGTCATGAATAGAGACTTTCATAGCTTCTTCAAACTCGATGTCTGTTGTCAACTGTTCTTTGTCCTTTTATTATTTATAAGATTCGAACACATCAATTATCCTAAATGAGCTACTCTCCTTAAGAATTTTTAATACTTCATTCATGTTGAATGCCACTTGGTAATCGTTAATCCAAAAGATAAGGTTCTTTTCACGGACATCTACCAAAGATTTTTTGATGTTCACATATGGTATATCAAGAACTGGTGAACAATAGGGAGGGTTGACATTCTTTTCTTTAGCCTTTTTCTTTCTCTCTTGGTCTTCAATAAGGTGGGTTACAACTTGGCGTTCCACTGGTTCTTCTAGCTCTTCCCATTCTTAAGTGTGATAGCCTCATATTGCTTTCGTTGATGTAATTACATATTTTTCATAGAGTCTTCCACACTTCTCTTACAAAATTCACGGGAAAGCTGTCTCACTTGAATCTCTAGATTGTGAATAGAAGAGGCATAATTTTCTGTTACTTGCTTAATTTGCTCTTCTAGTCTCTTCTGGCCCTCTTCCATGTCTGTGACCTTATCTAGGATCTTGTTCAATTTAGAATCCCATAAATTGGACTCATCTTGCTGAAATCCTAATCGATTTTGATGTCCTAAGTGAGTCCTTACATTGTTGGACTAATAAAAATCTGGGTGATTCTGTGACCCCAGAGTGTACATTTTCCAATAAGGATTGTTACTTCTCTAACCATATTATGCGTTATTATAGTTCGTAAAAGTTCCTTGATCCTTATAATATCTATCAACCATCATTGTTCTTTTCATTTCTTCTTGGCATTTAGCTCTTCAGATGTCTCATTCTCACTCAAAGATGTCTTGTTGTGTCTTTATTTTATGCCCCAAACTTCTTCTTTTTTTAATTATTTAGAAAAGATAGTGAAAAAGTATTAGACTAAAGAACTAAACTAATCGCCTTCCTAAAAATGACGCCAAAAACTTAATCGTGATTTTTTTGATGTGTGTAAGTTTTAATTATTTAACCTCGATAATCCACAAGTGTAAGAGTCATTCATGTAGTACCTAAGGTGTCAATCCCAAGAGGAGGGATAATTTAATCCTAAAATCTAAGGCCAAAATAAATATAACAAAACTAAAACAGGAATGCAATTTAATCAAGCAAATTAATTCAAGAATCAATCACGAAATATTAACAAATTAACAGTTGCAACACATACTCAAGAATCAACCTTAGGAGCTACCAATTGAGAGTAAGGGAATTTTACCTATATTTAACGCTAACCTAATCGATTATGAATTACTAGATTATTGGTTCTAGACGATCGTAGGGTTGATTACTCTCTCTCGAGTTATAACCATTAACCCTAATTTATAAATCCTAATCAGATTATAAAAGTTGCAATTTCTCAATTAACAATCTATCCAAAAACCAAATTAGAATTGAAGTTGTCTAATAAACTATCGGAAACTATTGCAAGATCTCTCTTTGCACAATTTACCAATTTGATTTAATTCTTGTTCTATTAAATTGTCTAACTTTTGTTAGCCCAATTTAGTTATTTTTCACTCAATTCACCCTCTCAGTTTATCATCAAATTATTGAATTTTAGAAACTAAATCACAATAAATCAGTAAAACATAAACAATCAAATTTCATTAAATCAAAAATAAAAACTTGAAGGTGAGTTTAGAACATCATCAACATCCACAAATCCTATCATCAGCAATCATTCCAATTCTATACAATAATAAAATTGAAAATAATAGGAAATACAAAATTGAACAAAAGATAGGAGGTAGCGATGTCAAGAAACTCCTGATTTGGGAAGTACGTCGAGTCGGCTTCTTCTCCACTTCTCTCTTCTTTCTTCTCTTCCTCTATCTCTCGATAATTCGCTCTAGGGTTTTTCTCAAAAGTGGCTGATAGCAAAAGCTCCTTTTTTCTTTTCTTCTGTTCTATTTATGTTCTTTTGTGTTTAGGGTTGAACAAGAGTTTTTCGGAGTCCAAAAGGTCCAAAAAATCCCTCGAAATGTGAAGCTAGGGAGTGGCTGCACGTCTATCCGATGTAGGCCACGACCGTAGCCTACATCTAACCCTTTTTTCATGATAGTGCACTATCAGGCCGTCGTTTCGGCCTGAATGTCTTCCGAAACTCCTTCGTTCTTCAATATTGACCCTGAAATACTAGCAAACACATCAAGCTACCTCAAAAACATAATATTTAAGATCAAAAGCTTGTACTAACCCATAAAACACTTAAAACACAAATAATTAACAAACTAATACAATTCTAACCTAAACACATACTAAACGATTGAATTAACAATTAAATACATCTTAAACTAAGCCCTAAAATATGATGCAAATTACACTTATCATTGGCATACTATCTACTTCAAATTGCACAACCCTAACTTTAATATACACACCCTCATCTATTACACACCCTTATCTTTATTTTGTACACTCTTAATTTTAATATGCAAACATTTTACTTTAGTATGAACACCCAAGATTGCAAGCATACCACTTTCATTATTCTCATATGCCGCCATAATATTTTCTTCCTTTATCATCTACATTACTCACTCTTAAAATAACCAATTCATCCTCTTTGTAATTATTGTCTTCTTCTTCATTATATTTTGGAACCATATTACCATCACCATTGTCCAATTATCTACTTTTGATGCTTTCTTTGCATTATGCTTACCCTCAAAATAACCTTCCACGCTACCATATTTTAAAATAATTGAGATTAAATCATTTGTTCTCGAATCATCTTCAATCCTAACCAATCCACCTTCTTCATGTTTATGGGGGTGGTTGTAGTACACTTTCATGCCAATTATACTATATTTCCCACAATGCTAAACCAATATAATTTACCTAAGTAAATTCATTGAACTAAAATTTTGCTAAATTTTGCTACCAGTAACATATTGAAATGAATTATATCTATCAATTTATCCTATAGTAGAAAAGATTTCCTTTTCAATGGGATTCTACATCTTAATATGATAAATTAAATGTCAATAAGATATTAAATGTGTTACATAGCAAGACATATAAAAGAAAATGTCATCTTAATGCACTCTAATATTGAACGAAAAGATATATCAACATCATTTCAATCTAAAAGGCAAAATATATTTTGGCCTTTTTTTAATGATAAATGCATTCTATTATGCACTACAATATCTAATACTTAGCCTTTTTCAAGTAAGGATCAATATATATTGTAGTTGTTTTTTTTTCTTTTTTCCTCATTGAAATATATGTTATTATGCCCTTATATTCTTTCAAACACCATTATACTTTGTGACATTTAGATAACCAAATAATTTGTGTCATATAAAAGCATCCTAGTTATAAATAAAATTTAAAGGAAACTTTATACATTTAAGTAAAGACTCAGTTGAAGTAGTCATCTCAAGCTAAGCAAGTAAATTCTTGGGCTTGGTACAATGCCAAGCTAGAGAGTTGAGTTATATGGTAATTTTATGGTTTCTTAATTATATGTCCAAGGATCTAATTTAAGTTTTCATCTATATTACATACTCAAGGGATCAATAATAGAGGAGGATAACTTTCTTTATACAATGGAATGCTAGTGTAACATCTTACTAACGATCAGCTATAGGGGAAGATAACTTCCTTTATATAATAGAATGCTAGTCTAACGGCGTACTACATAGAGCCAAAGTAGATTTAGGATTAACTAGCTAATTTGGATCCACTTCCATAATGTATTTGCGGCGTTATGAAGCAAATGGATCATATAATGGAAGGAATTGCTTATACTACTTATGATGGGGCTTTATGAAGGATAGAGCAAGTTAAAAGTCAATTATTGCTTTAACATCCTTTAGTCTGAATTAAAAAGTTTATTATATGATTCTGAGGATGGAATCACCAAAGTAAATTTGATAGGAAATGTTAATATAGTTTATTAAATGGTGCTAATTTAAAAAATTAAAAGGACAAAAAGGAATAACAAGAAGTATAAGTCCAAAAAGGATCTAATAAAAGTTCCCAAATTTAGATCACCCTTTCCTTTTCAATATCTGTATCTTATGTGAGATTAACATAGAAAAGAATGAAACATAATTTGGGCATATCATATCACTTTTAAAATATATAAATCAACTTAGTTAAGATAAAAAATAAAATTTTTTAATAATGGATTATACCTAGAGTTTGAATTTAAAATTTAATGGAAAAATTCTAAATTGATCCCTTAACTTTAATGGTAGGTCTACATTGGTCCTTAAACTTTCATCTTTGCGAATCTAACCTTAAAAATTGTTAAAAGTTTCTCATTAGATCCTCATTTCATTAATAAATGGAGTTTGAGATGTATGTTGTGCTAAGTGACCACATGTCAAGTTCATGTAACTTTTTGATGTATAATTATTAATTTGCCCTTTAAAGCTAAATGATTGCATTTTGCTAGGTATATGATTGTTTTATTGTTTGCCAAAATGCAACTATGCTGAAACAAGTTAAGTGCATTTTGGTTTGAAGCAAATTATTTGGTCATCAACTAAAATGCAATCATTTAATAACAAATAAATTAACCAAACGTTTATACACACACACACACACACACACACACACACACACACACACACACACACACATATAATAACTAAATTATATGTTTTAAATAGACCATTTAATTAATATTAACATCTTTTAGTTTGTCTCTCACCCACCCCATCAATATAAAAAATCTTAAGAAGAATCTAATTTTTTTTAAAAAGGTGAATAAATGAAATTGAAAGGCATTATATAAAGTTTTTACTTTATTTAGGAATAAAATTGTAGAGCTAACCAAGTAGTTAATGCACTGAAGATGAAACTAGGAACATACCTCAAACAAGGAGATCATAATAAAAAGTAGTGTTTCTTAGGGAATTTCTAGCATTGTGTCTATTGAATGGGGTTTAGATACATAGGGGAGCAAAGTTTTTTTACCCTAGGTTCTCTTTAACTTGGAGACTCCTTTCTATAAACTCCAAGATTAAACCATATAGATTTTACATCTTATAGATTTTTTATACAGTAAGACATGTTCTTTTATCTATGTAATTGGTTCTTCGTTTAATTGGTCCAGTGGTCTTTAAGTTCTTCTGAAACATCTACAATGCCTCTCTTTCCACAAGTAGACAATAGAAGAGCCAAAGGCAATTATTACCACTTCTTGATCACCATTTGAAGCATCTCTGTTATTAAGCAGCCAACACAAGAATTTAGTATTGCTTTCCCCATATATATCAATTTGATATAGGTCAAGTATTGCTTTCCATAATTCGGATGAAAACTTATATACGAAGACTAAATGGTTAGTGGATTCAAGCTCCTCCTTGTTTAGAAAGTCAGCGTTAATAATATTAAGGAAGTTCATCATATCTAGGGAGGGAACTTTCCTTTTAATTAGAAGCCATATGAAGAATGAAACTTTATGTAGCAGAAAATTATTCCATATGACCCTCTACGATGTCATTACCTTTCCTCTCTCTAAAGAATTCTCTGTTATAGACATTAGTGTATTTGCTAAAAGGATGGCTTACCTATAAGTATTTTTCAATCTTATATTGATTCAAATTATAGCTAGAGAGAAGATCCTCTAGCTCGTTACATACACTATGATAATGGTTGAAGTTAATCCACTCTTCTACTTTAGAGCTCAAAGAATATCTACTATATAGAGAGGTTATAGTAGGATTATTACAAAGAAGACCAACTTTAGTTTAGTTGTAAAAAAAAAAGTGATGCAATTTTTCCATTGCCAACCTTGCATTTATAGTAATTCCCCAACTCATTTCTAAGCTTTATCAACTGCCCTAGTAGTACTAATCCTTGTTTCCCATATGCTTTTACCTTTTAGAAAGTAAGAGTGCATCCACCTTAGCCACATGGAATTTTTAGTCTTTATAATCTACTCCTTAAGAAAACTTTGTTACTGGTACAGATACTAATGATGCCAAGTTCTCCTTTCATTAATGGTTTGCATACTTCCTTCCATCCCACCTTAGAGTAGAACTTCCCCTTTTTCCCTCTAGCCTATAAGAACCTTCTCATCATCTTTTCATAACATTGATTAGTCCTTTGGAAGAGAAAAAGTGGGAGGACCAGTATATATATAGCGAGTTTAAGACTGTTTTAATCAATTGTGCTCTCCCTGCGGTAAATAGTGACAAATTGCACCAACTTCTGAGCCTTCTTTGTATCTTCTTAATAAGAGGAAAGTAGTCTCTAAACCTTAGTTTTCTTCTAGCTATGGGTTGTCCCAAATATGTAAAAGGGGAAGGATTAGTTTGGAAACTAATGATACTAAGTGTTACAAAGGTTTTACTTTAAGCAAAAACTTGTCCCACAAGATGCGTCAATCCTTTTACATGAAAATATCACTTAGCTTCGCAAAAGTAAGATTCAACCTTGTCCTGTGAACGTCAACCAACCTACTCATTCTTGAATGCTTTATAACCCTTGTAGTATTTCACTCTCACACCCTTACAAGAAAACTATGAAAGAACTAAATAATTATGGCAACAAAAGAACACGAGAAAGAGATGCAATTGAAAAGCTAACCTTTATTACTTTCCTTAAAGTATACAAAGGAATACTCTCTCAATCCCTAAGTGTCTCCCACACTCATCATATTTCAAGAGCAAGGATCAAATGAAATATTTATGAGCACCTCTAGATGACTAAGTTAAAATTCTAATAGAACTCTACTAGCTAAGATCATAATCTTATCCTTATCAATTACATCACACTAACCAATAAAATGACATCACCATCCAATTAGGACTGTATCTAATAGGATTAAATTACATCACAATAACAAGATAAAATATTATATCTATCTAGGAATGATCTATCCATATTCACGAAGATCTCCTTTATCTTTAGATGATCCTTCCACATGATCTTTATCTCTTAGAGCTGATGTTCATCCACTGTGATCTTATCTACCACATCATTCAAGATCTCCTCATCTCTATCCGTTAATGATGAGTCATCCAACCTAATAGCACACTGGTCCATCCAATGCTTTCCCATGCCAACTCCATTAGCCATTGTTCATCTATTTGATCACACACTAAGTCCTTAGTCCATCAATAACCTAGCTTTAGCCAAGCAGCTCGTTCAAAGTCTGAAACACTCTTAAAACTCACACCATGCTTGATATACTTACTAAATTACCTTGGAACTCTTGCATATTCCCTTCATGCATGTGATCCAGCTAACCTTTAACTCGATATGTCGACCCCATGAATAAATTTTCCATCAACTTAAGCATAAGAACTTATGGAAAGAATGCATGAGAAGAATTTGAGGGCATTTTCGGTATAAG
>JAOQMS010062754.1:0-25116 GCA_027563885.1 Erythroxylum longipes
TAAAAGAATACCTCATAATATATAAATAATAAGTTAGAATGTTAGTACAAAAGTCACATATGACCATTGGCCTAGGGCACACTACTAGCAACATGTACATATATCATGATCATGTAGGTCTTTGTGAACATGTGAAGACATATGAAATATCTCTAACTTACACGGATAGATACATGATCATGTAACTTGTAAGTCATACACGGGCATTGAATTACTGGTTTTATGCTAAAAACCACAAGTATACAGGTCGTTGCTTGTAGTAAAAAGCACATATCGTCCCATAGAGATTGTGCTTAAGCACTATTTAATTCAGGTTGTGCTTTGTTTAAGATTTAATTTAGAAGATTAAACTGAAAAGTAAACTAAAACAAACAAACTAACAATGAACAAATAATGAAATAATGGAAATTCGTAAAGAGAATTAATCAAGTTATGGGAGAGGGGATTTTACCTATCATTAATGCTAATATATCCCTTTATGTGTTTATAGGATGTCGGTTCTAGACGATTGTAGGGTTGATTACTCTCTCTCGAGTTATAATCATTCCCCAAATTGTATACCCTAATTAAATTATAAAACTTACAATCTCTCGATACGCAAATTACCCATAATTCTAATTAGTTATAAAGTTCTCTAATAAACAATTGGGTTTCACACGAGATCTCTCTCTATAAAATTACCGACTAGATTGATTAGGTGGTCAATTAGATTGCCTAACTCTCATTAATCCAATCTAATCATTTTTATCCGGTTCATCCTCTTGATTTGTTATCGAAATATGCAAATACATCAATCAATCATGACACCCAACTCAAGTAAACACAATTCAACTAGATTAATATTAAAGATAAGCAAAATCTTGAAGGTAAAGTTAGAACATCATCAACAACTCAAAATCCAAAACCGTACAACCCATCTTAATGTTACACACTTAAATGAATAAAAAAGTAAATAGGGAGGAAATGAAACTCAAGTTAGATGATTCGGGAGAGCAGCGGCGTCGAGAGATCACCTATTTCGGGAAACTTCGATGTCGGAATCCTCTTCTTCTTCTTCTTCCTCTTCTTTTTTCTCTCTCTCCTCTTTCTCTCTCCCTTTTGGGTTTCCAAATGTAGGAAGAAAACTAGAATCCCTCTAGGGTTCCATCATTATCCTTTTATAGTCTTTTCCAATTAAGGTAATGCTAGTGTGTTTTCGGGGTCTGAAATGTCCCTCAAAAACTCGAATTCGAAAGTGACTCCGTGTCTGTCTGTGCACGATTGTGGCTAGTTCATCTGCTCTCTGTGACGAACATGGCCCTACGTTGATGCTTCTGCCATGATTGTGGGACTGTGTTTTGGTTTGTTTCTTCTTTGAAACTCCTCCGAATGTCCTAAAACACTAGCAAACTCATCATGACACCTCATATATATAAAATTGAAGCTCAAAAACATGTTCTCACCCAAAGAACACTTAAAACACAAATGTTTATGAACTAACACAATTCTTAACCTAAACACACACTAAACAATCAACTTAACCACTAACAAACATATCAAATTACCTATAAAAATACAATGCAATCTACACTAATCAGGCATGTCCCTAGATTAGGTTGGTCTCTGTGAACATGTTGAAATGAAATTTGTGTATATAAGGGCATGTATATAATCGTGTATACCATAATTTTTTTTAAAAAAATCTTCAATAGAAGTGGGAGGATTAGTATGGACTTTGTAGTAGGACTTACACAGAGTCAGAGGGGCACGATGCTATATGGACGATAATGGATAGGTCAACAAAGTTTGTACATTTCCTTCTAATCAAGAATGATTATCCCTTAAACAAGTTAGCCTAACTTTATGTGGACGAGATAGTGAGACTCCATGGTACGTCTATTTCTATTGTCTCATGCAGCGACCCTAAGTTTATATTGAGATTTTGGCCCAGCTTACAAAATGCCTTAGGTACACACTTCAAGTTTAGCACTGCCTTTCATTCCCAGACGGATGGACGGTCAGAGAGGACTATCAGATATTTGAGGATATGCTTAGTTCCTATTTTATGGAGTTTAAGGAGAATTAGGACATGTATCTATCGCTAATAGAGTTCGCGTACAATAACGGTTATCAGGCCAACATTGACATAATCCCTTATGAGGCTCTCTATAGAAGAAAATGTAGAATTCCAATATGTTGTGATGAGGTAGGTGAAAGGAAACTAATAAGTCCAAAACTTGTACAGGTGACAATAGATAAAATTCAAATTATTCAGGATAAATTAAAGATAGCTCAGGATGGGCAGAAAAGCTATGCGAATAATCACCATAGGGAACTTGAATTTGAAATTGGAGATAGAGTATTTCTCAAGATTTCCTCTTGGAAAGGTGTACATAGGTTTGGGACACACGATAAGTTAAGTTTGTGTTACATAGGACAGTATGAGATCGCAAAAATAATTGGATCAGTGGTGCATCGATTGAAGCTACTAGATGAGCTCACGAGGATTCACAACGTCTTCCATGTATCTATGCTTCGCAACCTAACAACCATTCACACGTAATCACAGAACAACCTGTGAAATTAAAGGAAGATTTGACTTTCGAGGAGGAACCAGTACGGATCCTCGATCATAGAGAACAAGTTCTGTATAATAATATCATTCTTTTGGTTAAGGTGCTGTGGAGGAATCACGTGGTAGAGGAACCTACATAGGAGCCTAAGCAACAGATGCATACATTACATCCCCACCTATTTTAAACAAGTATGTTTAGTTAAATTTTTAGGACGAAATTTTTATAAGTAGGGGTGATTGTAAAACCCCGAACTTTTCCTTTCATTTGACTATAAATTTTTATTTTTAGTGAATAGTATTTTTGGATGCATAATGAATTCGTGTGAATAGTACTTTTGTTTGAATAATGATTTTTGGGGTCCCAACCCCGAAAATTTGAAAATATCTAGAATAGTTATTAGAGTCTGATGATAGTAAAAAGCATCAAAAATGGGTCCGATCAGATGAATTTAAGGAGTTCCGAAAGTTTAGGATTAAAATGTCCTTTCCAGAAAATAATGAGTATTGATGATTTTAAACCCATTCAATTTTTTTTAAAGCATCCAATCAATAAGTATTAACCCTAATTAGAGTATTTCATAGTCAATTTGATGATAAGAAGGCTGTGAAACATTTTTAGAATTTAATTTGGATAGTTGGAATTCATTAAAGGGAAGTTTGGGATTTTTGTATAAAATGGTATTAGTAGATTAATGAATCACACTTAATGGCCAATTAGAGGATTTTTTAAGGGTTAAGAATCATTAATTACATAGTAATGAGTTATTAGAGATGACCAATGAGAAAATGACATGTATAATGCACTAAATGAGTATAAAAAGCAAAATCTAGTCATGAATTGCTTCATTTGGTGTGTTAACCATGACAGTGAGAAAAAAAAGGAAAGAAAATAAGCTAAGGTAGAATTTAGCCAAGGAGAGGAGGAAGAAGTGGGCAGCCATCTTTAATGAATTTTGAGTGTGATTTGGAGAAATTTTTATCAAGTATAAGTGCTTCTACGCAAAATATTGAAAGAAAAACTAGTAAGTTTTTGAGTGGGATGGATTTATTTATAATCAATGGTAGTTTTTGACTTGCCATGAAGTACAAAGTAAGAAAGTAAACTAAGAGATCAAGCTTGAAAAAATTGGCAGGTTAGAGTTTTGTGATTAAAATTTGGTTTGATTTTATGTGTCTGGACTTCAATTCATATATGTAGGAAGCCAATAAGTGTGTTGAAAATAAAAATGAGATTGATTGGTGACTTAGATGATGAATTTAGACTAGGTGAAGTTTATGTAAGTTTGAGGATTTTTGTGGTTAAATGGTTGGAGATGATATTATGTGAATTGAATAATGTTATAGGTTTCACCCAAAAAATAATAATAATGTTATATGTTTTAAAACATGTATTTGTGATATGATATGTTAAGAAAATGGAAGGATAATTGATGAGTATCAATTAGGCTAAGCTAGGGAATTGTTAGAGAAAAATTGTAATTTTTAGTTTGATATGTTTGGATAATGCTTGGCATGGTGAAAAATTGGAAAGAAAATGAAATGATAATATATATGTGTGTGGTGAGGGCAATTTGGCCTTAAGAGGAAATGTAGTTGTTGGTTTGAGTTGGTGAAATTTGATTATGCTTATGGTGTAAATAAGCTGAAATTGTAAGACTGTCATTGTGAAAAATCAAATGGAAAAAGTTGGCTTTAATAACATTACATATTCAGCCATATAGTGAATTAATTCGGTGAGATAGTGTTTTGAAGAAATTGATAAGTTAGAATTGGTAAAAATGGTATTTAAGTAATTTAAGAAGTTAGATTTTGAAACGGAGAACACTAGATTAGCTTACGAAAGTTAAAGCAGAAATACAATTAGCGTACGTGTTACGCGATTAAACACTAATCTTGAATTTGGTTAAACTAAAAATATAGTTCTATTGCCTTATTTCGAAATTTGGAAAGAAATGCCCAAGCGAAATGCAATTTCTATAGGTAAAGGAGAGGCACAGAACGTAAAAGTGTGCTTAGAGATAAATTTGCAAAACTATGAGTGTATTCTAACTGTTTTATATGAATAAATTCTTTGCAAAAGAATTGATGACATTTGATTTTAAATTATGCATTAAATTATATGATTATGAATTTTATTAGTATTGTTATTAATATAAAATCCTCTCATAATTGATTTTAAAAATAATACAAGTTGTAAATGTACAAATTGCTTTTTATTTATTAAATGGTTTATATTCTATGTCAAAAGGTAAGGTACTAAGAAAAATGATTTTTAGCCTACGATATACTATTAGGTTTTATACATGTTATTATACAGGTTAGACTATTCCGATCGTGCATGACAATGTCCAAGGGGCATCTAGAATTATTATTGGAAAAAGAAAGAGAGAATGAGTCAGTTCGTAAAGTGTTTGTGTTGCCCTCTGCATGTATGGATTATATATAGTGCCAGCCAAAATTTTAATGAGTAAGCAATGTAGAACCAGCTCCGTAACTACCAGTTTATAGCGACCAACCTATTATGGGTAAGCAATGTAGAAACATCTCCATAACTAGTAGTTAACCGGTCACAGGTAAGCGATGCAAAACCAACTCCTTAACTTTATGCCTAGGGTACCATATAGAAAAGAAATTAGTGGTGGGCTATGTTGTGTAAGAAAATTTATGAAAATAGTAACGTCACCACTATTATATTATTGTATATGATGAATTTTAAGTTAAAATTTATTTTAATTTGGTTTTAGGAAACATATATGTTTCATATTGGCATTGTATTAAATGAAATGAAATGAATTTGCCTTAGGAAAGTTTAAATTGTTAAATATGATTTGAATAGAAAATCTAACACTTACTGAGCTTCTATTTTATGTTTTAAAATAAAACCTCCCAGGTGCATGTTTAGGGGCTTCAACAGTAAGGACTCCACCTCACAAGTAATTAGCTTCGTCACGTGCTACTGTGTAGGCATTTTTACCTTGTAAATACCTTTTTTTTGGAACTATTGCATATATAAATGTAAATGTGTTTTGGACGTATTTTTGTGTAAAGAATGCATGCATATAAATATTTTTAAATTAAATGTTTGAATATGTTTTAGCCTTTTTAAAATTAATTGCTTTAATTGTTTGAGGTTGCTTGTGATTGGACTTGAAGTCCAAAATTTGTAGTGGAGAATTTGGTGTGAATATAGAAGTGTTTTGAACATTTTTAGGGGGTTTGGAAATTTAGAAATATAAAAAATGCAGTCGTTATGCTACCAAATTTTTAATAAAGTGATTAAAAAAAACCCACTGTTTATATTTATTAATGTGAGTTAAGACTTTTCATTAAAAAGGGCAATAGGTTTAGCTCCACGAGAAATTTCCAACTGGATCAAAAATTGACTAGAGGGCCACTGTGGGGTGCCGGGTAGGGTGCCTAGTCGTTTCAGGAGAGGGGTCTGTCAGGGTTGGTATCAGAAGCTGGTTTAAAAATAGGTTGCCTCCTTTTAGTTTAATGAATTTACAAATGTTTTTATGTTGTTTTATAAGTGTGGAATCAATAAAATGTTGTGATTTACATGTATATGATTTTAGAAATTAAAATTTTTGCATATTTTCATTTTTGCCGAATTCACAACATGATTCACAGATGAGGCCATAGACGTCCCAAGAAAGCCATTCCAATGACTCTTGCACCTGAGGCACCTCCAACACAGGAGGATGACCACATGCCAAGCTCAACAAGTGCCTCAATAAACCAGCCACATTTTGAATCATTGGGGCTCGTAGAACCAGCCAAGGTAAACTTTAATGCAGAACAGATGGCTCAGATACTTGTTGCGACGATGTGACAACCACGCGAAATACAGAAGCTTCTGGATGTTTAATCGAGTAGGTCTATAAAATGGGTGCGAAGACTTTAAATGGGAGTGGAGATCCCGAGAGTACACTCACACGGTTAGACCAGGTTACAAAAATATATAGAGTGGTGGGATGCATGGACGAGCATGGAATTGTATTTTCCACCTTCCTCCTCGAAGACAAGGCGAAGGATTGGTGGAAGGCCGTTGAGAGACTACTTCCAGATGGGGCGTCATAGGCAGAGTTTCAGAGAGAGTTCACCAACAGGTTTTATCCACTAAGTTATAACGATGCTAGGGTAGAGGAATTTTTCTATCTAGAGTAGGGTTCGGCGTTAGCGATGGATTATGAGAAGAAATTTTCGAGACTTGTCATAAATGTTCCATTCATTATTGAAAACTAAGAGCAAAGTGCAAGAGATTCATTGCAGACTTGAGTCCCAAATTACGAATCCATCCATCTTTGGCTTGACAGATACACTACGGGGAATTAGATGAAGCTGTAATAAAAGTTGAGAGAAACGCGACAAAAATCACTCAATGTTCAAGATCAAAACATAAGTACAGGGCACTAGCTAGTTCATCCCAGGTCCAATAAAGAAAAATAAATCAAGATGGACAAGTGGCCAGATGTTTAGTAGAGGAGGATTATCCAGCCAGAGATCCTTTAGGTCATCCACTGGACCCAAAGACTCCCACGGCATTAGGACCCTAGTGCCAGAGTGTATTATGATAATTGTGCATTAATCTATGTCTTTCTAAGTAATTGGCATGTGTTTCTTGCATAATAGTTGATTATTGTTGTATTTTAAGATTCATTTTGTATATTTTCATTTAGTTTGATTTTCATTGTTCCTCTTTTATGTTTGATGCTAATTTAGGGTAAGAATTGATTCTTTTTATATAGGAATGAAGATTGAACAACTTGGAGATTAAGCTAGAGATCAAAAAGGAAAAGAGAAAAGGAGACATTTTGTTGCAAGATCCTAAGATCGTGGGAATCATACCAATTCCCATGATCGTGGGAAGTTTAATCCTAGACATTATGCGGGGCTCAATTAAACTTTAGGGTTGTTGGACTATAAAGCACATTAAACCTTCATAGATGAATGAGGACGAAAACCCTCTATAGAAAAGAGACTCTATGAGTGAACAATACAAGTTTTGAGTCTTGAGGAAGGTGAAGATTCAAGGATTATCAACAACAATTGGGGAAATAGCACATCAACACCAAAATTTCCAGATTTTGGCAAAGAATTTCTATATTTTTATCTCTTCTAATCTTTTTAAGATGGTATATTTAAGTGTTGATGATGTTATGGAGACCATGAGTGGCTGATTTAGTTTTAGGGATTACTTTTGAGCTATTTTGTTAAACTTCTAGTTTATTGTATTAAATGAAAGTTGTCTATGATGATTGTTGATTATATTTATATCTTGCAATAAATTGAGAGAGTGAGTAAGGTTATTGATGTAGGATTGTACAACGAGAGTTAGCAACCTATAGACTTACAATCATTACGTTAATTGATTAGTTAGAAGTGAGATCTTGGCTAATTCAATTGATCACCTATAGGATAACTTAATACCTAATTGAATTGGTGGAGTGACTGGTTAGGTTGAGAGATCGCTTAATTGACTTCCTTTAATTTGATTAGAGATAATTAACTAAGCCTTGAGAGAGGGTAGTTAATATAATTGGACATCTTAAGTGAGACACAATTTGATTAATAGAATAAGAGGGAGACAATATAGGGACAAAGTGATCTCTAGTCTTTAGATTTTTAAATTCCAATTTTCTGCATTTTAGTATTATCTATTATTCATTGTTAGTCTTTCAATTTTAATTTAATTTTTCAAATTATTTCCATTAAACAATTTCGTTTCTTAAACAAAGTTTGATTTTAATTAAGTGGTGTTTAGGCATCAATCCCTGTGGGATCAATATTCGCTTTCTAACTACAAATCACGAACCGTACACTTGCAGTTTTTGAGCGTAAAACGATTAGATTGTTTTGCATAATTCACTCAACAAGTTTTTTGCACTGTTGTCGATTGATTGTTTAGCATCTTATTTAGTTTAGTTTAGATTACTTTGATTTAAGAGTTTTTATCCTTTTCCTTATGTATTTGCAGTTGCATGAACACAAGGAGTACGCGAATAGTGATAAAAGTTAGTGAAGATGAGTTTCCCGATATAAAGAGACACGAAAGAGAGTTAAGAAGAGCAAAGCGTCTAAATTTTACACAAAGAGATATGGCTGAAGAGTGAGAGCAAGGAGGAGCTGAGAGGACATTGATGGACTTTATGACAACAAGATTTAGTCCTCAAGGAGTTGCGAGACCGGTGGTTCAAGCTAATAATTTTGAGATCAAGTCGGCACTCCTCCATATATTGCAGAACAATGTGCAATTTTATGGGCTATCCAATGAGGATCTGAATGCTCACATCGCCAATTTTTTAGAGATCTATGGTACTTTTGGTTCAACGGAATGTCCGATGATGCCATTAAGCTGAGATTGTTTTCTTTCACGTTGAAAGATCAGGTAAAGGCGTGTTACATCTTGCTAAATTTGGGGCAAATTACTACTTTGGAGTAGCTTGCCTAAGCAATCCTGGCGAAGTACTTTCGGCTGACTAAGACGATGAGGATCTAAAGGAGATCATAAATTTCTAGCAGAATGATGGGGAAGCTCTCTATAAAGCTTGGGAGAGATTTAAAGAACTACAAAGAAGATGTCACCACCATAACCTTCTGAGGGAGTTCCTGTTGTAGACATTTTATAATGGTGTGAATCCAAGCACAAGAGGAACCATAGATGTAGCAGCTTGAGGTTCATTGATGAGGAAGACTATGGAAGCAACTCATAATCTTTTGGAGGAGTTGGCTAGCAACAATTACATATGGTCTAGCAAGAGGAGCAGACAGGGGCAGAAAGAGCAAAAAAGTATGATACCTATTGACTCTATTACTATGTTGCAGGCTCAAATCACGACCCTTACGAAGCAGTTGAACAACATGCAAGGAGCATCTTCCTCTACAGCCAAGGCGATGCAAGTATAATGTGAGCTGTGTAGACAGAATAACTATGGCTCAGTCGAGTGTTTTTTCTTGGGAGTCAGTAGAACTAAACAGGTAATTTACCTGAGCCGGCCACAGAGAGGTAACAACCTGTATTCCAATACATATAATCTGGGATGGAAAAATCACCTAAATTTTTCTTGGAGTAATAACAATGCAGGTGGCCAAATGAGACCACAAGGACCTCTGGGATTTTAGTAAAATCGGATTGGATCGATGGAAAGCAAAATAGACAAGTTTATAGAGAGTTTTGGTTCAAAACTGGCAGCTCAAGAAGAGAATTAGAAAAGAACGTTTGCTAGCTAGGAGGAGAGTCAAAAGAGGATGGAGACGAAGTTCGATCAGATTGTGAAGAACTATGCCTCATCGATCCATAACTTGGAGGTTCAGGTAAGTCAACTTGCTAATGCTTTATTTTCTAGAAGTGCAGGTACCTTACCGAGTAATACTAAGGTCGTACCAAGAGAGCAACTCAAAGCTATTACAATTCAAAGTGGCAAACAATTGGAAGAACCAAGTATGAAAAGGGACAGCCAAAAAAAAGACAAAAGTAAAGAGATAGAAGAAGAAAATGAAGAAGGAAGGCTGTATCTACCACCACCACCGTACAAGCCCAAACTTCCATAACCACAGAGGGTGAAACAACATTAGGTGCATACTCAGTTTTCCAAGTTTTTGGAGAAACTTAAGAAGCTATAGATTAATTTGTCATTGGTGGAAGCTTTGGAGTACATGCCTAAGTATGCAAAGTTTTTGAAGGATATACTCACACACAAACATACTTCGGAAGACAATCAGACGATAATGTTGATGAAAAATTATAGTTCCATCATATCAAGCCAAATGCCTTCAAAATTACAAGATCTAGGGAGTTTCACTATTCCATGTGTTGTTGGTGATTTTGATTTTTCTAAATGTTTATGTGATTTAGGTACAAGTAGTAATTTGATACCTTTTTCTATTTTTAGGAAACTGGGACTAGGAGAGGTCAAGCCAACATCCATGCTAATTCAACTTGCGGATCAATCCATTAAAAGACCATTTGGAGTTGTGGAAAACGTATTGGTAAAAGTGGATAAATTTATAATTCTTATTGATTTTATTGTGTTGGATTTTGAGGCTGATAAGAAATTTCCATTGATTTTGGGTAGGCCCTTTATGAATACTGGTAGGACATTAGTTAATGTGCATGAAGGGAAACTTGTGTTGAGAATTGGTGATGAACAAGTTGAGTTTAATATGACAAAATCTTTGAAGAAACTAGTGGATAGTAATGTTTGTATGAAAATTAATGTTGTAAGTGAATGTGTAAAGCAGATTAAAGAGGAAGTCGATGAAGTGAAGGAAATGCACAAGGATGGGAGTGTAAAGGAAGAGGATTTATGTGAGGAAGTGAAGTTAGAGAAATTGGAGAGAACTGATACACCTACACCAACTTCTATTGTTAAATCTCCCACTTTAGAGCGTAAACCCTTACCTTCCCATTTGAGATAAACCTTTTTAGGGAAGACCAAATTTTACCCATCATTATCTCCAATGAATTAGATTGTGCGCAAGAAGAGAAAGTGGTAGAGACCATTAAGAAGAGGATGGAAGCTGTAGGGTGGCAAATTTCTGATATTAAGGGGATTATCCCCAATGTAGTGATGCATAGGATTACCCTAGAGAAAGATGTAGAACTGTGAGACAAAGACAGAGAACGTTAAATCCAAATATACAAGAGGTTTTGAAGAAGGAGGTGGTAAGAATTTTGGATGCGGGGATTATTTACCCCACTTCAAATAGTGAGTGGGTAAGTCCAGTATAGTGTGTGTAAAAGAAGGGTGGCATGGCGGTGATAGAGAATGAGAAAGGTGAAAAGATTTCCACAAGGACTATCACAGGTTGGCGAGTATTTATTGACTATAGGAAGCTAAACTTGGCCACCAAGAAGGATCGTTTCCTTTTACCTTTTGTGGACTAAATGATTGAGAGAGTGGCTGGTTATTCTTTTTATTACTTTCTTGATGGATATTTACGGTACAATAAAATATTTTATACCCGAAAGATCAAGAGAAGACCACTTTCACATGTTCGTATGGGACTTTTTCTTATCGGACGATGCCTTTTGGTTTATGCAATGCACCTGCTACATTCCAAAGGTCCATGATGGCCATAATTGCAGCCATGAATGAAAAATTTATGGAGGTATTTATGGATGACTTCTCTGTCTTTAGAGAATCTTTTGATTATTGTTTGTTTAATTTAGACAGAGTGCTTCAAAGATGTGAGGAGTCTTATCTAGTTTTAAACTGGGATAAGTGTCATTTTATGGTACAAGAAGGAATTGTATTAGGCCATAAGATTTAATGCAAGGGGATTGAAGTGGATCGCGCTAAGACAGAAGTGATTGAAAAGTTACTGCCTCCTACCAACATAAAGGGTATCCGAGCTTTCCTGGGTCATGTAGGATTTTATAGACAGTTTGTTAAGGATTTTTCCCTTATTGCAAGACCTTTGACTCATTTATTAGTCAAAGATGTGCCTTTAGTTTTTTATGATGATTGTTTAGATTCTTTTAACAGGTTGAAGAAGACACTCATAATAGCACCAATTCTGACGTCACCATATTGATCTCTTCCTTTTGAGATTATGTGTGATGCAAATGACCGTGTTGTTGGTTGTGTACTTGGCCAGCGGAAGGAGAAGTGGCTGCATGCAATCTATTAGTTAAGCAAGACGTTGACAGAAGCACAGCTGAATTACACAACTACTGAAAAGGAATTGCTTGTGGTGGTATTTTCTTGTGAAAAATTTCGTTCTTATCTTTTAGGCTCATAAGTTATTGTTTTACATTCCATATAGCATTACGTTACCTTTTTGTGAAGAAGGATGGCATGACTATGCTCATTCGGTGGGTATTACTGCTTCAAGAGTTCAACATTGAGATTAAAGATAACAAGGGAGCAGAAAATGTCGTAGTGGACCACCTATAAAGACTTGAAGGAGGAAATCATGAAGAGGAAGAGGAAATTGAGGAAACCTTTCCTGATGAGACCTTAATGATGGTAGATAATCCTTTCTTTCCTTGGTTTACAGATATTGCAAACTACCTTTTAGGTGGTATTCTTCCATCTGATTTAGCTTATCAACAAAGGAAACATTTGCTATTTCAATGCTCTCGTTATATTTGGGATGAACCTGTACTTTATAAGATATGTACTAGCAGTTTGATTCACAGGTGTGTCCCTAAAGATGAAATGCCTCAAATTTTAACTTAATGTTAATAAGACTACTGCACGAATCTTAGAGTGTGGATTCTATTGGCTGACCCTGTTTAAGGATGCTCGAGATTTTGTGCTCAAGTGTGATAGATGTTAAAGAGTAGGCAACATATCAAAGAGAGATGAAATGCCACTTTCAAACATAATGGAGGTGGAGATATTTGATGTGTGGGGCCTGGACTTCATGGGACCATTCTCATCCTCCGAAGGTAAAACCTATATATTAGTTGAAGTTAATTATGTTTCCAGATGTGTTGAGGCAGTCGTCACTCTAACTAATGATGGCAAAATGGTTCAAAATTTTATTAAGAAGATTTTACTAGATTTAGGGTGCTTAAAGCGATTATAAGTGATGAGGGGAGTCATTTTTGCAACAAACTGTTTGAGAACCTTCTGAGAAGATATAATGTTCATCATAGAGTGGCTACCTCGTACGATCCCCAAACTAGTGTCCAAGTGGAGGTGGTGAATAGAGATCTGAAAAAAGATTTTGGAAAAGACAGTGAGCACTTTAAGGAATGATTAGGCATTGAAGTTGGATGACACATTGTGGGCTTATAAAATAGCTTTCAAAACTCCCATAAGCACAACACCATATCTATTTGTGTATGGCAAGGCGTGCCATTTACCATTAGAGTTAGAGCATAGAGCTTATTGTACCATCAAGAAATTGAACATGGATTGGAAGCTGGTAGGAGAAAAGAGATTATTACACCTCAAGGAGTTGGATGAATTAAGATATGATGCCTATGAAAATGCCAAGCTATACAAAGAAAGGACTAAGAAGTGGCATGATGGTCACATCAAGAAGAAGGAAATCAAGAGTAGAGACTTTGTACTTTGCTTAATTCAAGAATTTGGATATTTCCTGAAAAGCTCAAGTCAAGATGGAGCGGGCTCTTCAAAATTCTTCAAGTGTTTCCCCATGGAGCTTTGGAGTTAGAAAATGACAAGGGAGAAACATTCAAGGTCAATGGGCATCGTTGCAAGCCATATTATGGAGGGACATATCCATAAGAAAGGGAAGTTATCTCTTTCCTTTCTTCCACTCTTTCATAAATGTATGAGGAATGGTCAATCTAATGACCTTAACTTAGCATGTTTATTTTTTTGATTGTTTTTGCCTATTTATTTGTTTGATTCATTTAGTTATGTTTAGGTTTGATTTAAGTTTGATTTATGTTTATTTGGATTTTGTTTGAATTTCAACTTATTTTTCTCTTCAAAATTCTTATTGATATTATTATTTTGATTTGTTTATAGGTTATGGGATCATTATGAATGCATGTTAGGCTTGGAAGAATGTTTAAAAGTGGAAGAATTACCCAATCCCATGATTGTGGGAATTGGTATGATTCCCAAGACCGTGGGAATTCTCTCCAAAAAGTTTCTGGAGAGAAAACCCATGATCATGGGAATTGGAGTGATTCCCATGACTGTAGGAAATCTCTCCAAAAAGCTTTTGGAGAGAAATCCCACGATCATGGGAATGATGGGTATTCCCATAACTTTAGGAAATCTCTCCAGAAAGATTTTGGAGAGAAATCCCACGATCATGGGAATGATGGGTATTCCCACGATTGTGGGAATCCCATCCGAGGGAAATTTTAAGTTTCCCTCCCCTTTCTTTTTACATTAATTGTTCAAAATTTTCATACCTTCTCTCTCTAACTCACGAAAACTCTCCTCCCACTCTTTAAAATCCTTCATCTTCTTCTAGATTCTTGGTATTTTCTTCCTCTCTTTTCATTAATCTTACAATTCTTTACACTTCTCATGCATTAATCATTCAAAAACACAAGGAATTGGGTAAGATTTCTCTCTCTCTATAAAAAATGAATTCACCCTCTTTCTTATTTTTGCAGATTTTAATCTTCCAATGGATCCAAAGAAGATGGCAGCCCAAAAACAGACCAATGAGTTGTGCCGTCAAGTCTCCGGTGAAGGTAAGCCTGATTTAACGACAACTTATCAGGTGCCATTCCCCATTTATTCGGAGGAAGAAGGTATGTGTTTTTGAGACATTAGAGATAGGGAATTGATCACTCCTCGATACTTTGATTTTGAATTGTTAGAAACTGAGCAACTAGCTAAGAATATAGGTTGGAATAGGTTCATTCGGTGTGACGTGCCTATTTACCCTGTTATGACTATGGAGTTTTCACTACAATCTACTATAGCCCTAAAATGGATGTTTTTTGGTTTAGGTTATTTTGAAATGTTGATAAATTAGATTATAATGTCATTCATGCACTTTTCGATTTGTTAAACATTAAAGTTTTAAATGATCACAATGACTTTTATCTGGATGATTACTGGAAAACTCTAACGGGTGAAGAAAATTTTGACTCTAGGAATGCATTGAACCCTTTAATTCAGAGTGCCAAGCATTTAATTTTGCATAAATTTATGTGCTTAACAGTGTTTAATAAAATTTAAAGTAATAAATGGTCAGCGAAAGAACTCTTTTTCCTGTGGTGCATGGATCGAAAAATGAAAATCAACATGCATTTTAGGATTTTTCGATCAATAGTGAGTGTTGTGAATAAAAAGAGCTCTTATTTTGGCATGTCTCATATTGTAACTGCTTTGGATTTGTTTTATAACCTTAATGTGGAAAATGTGCGTACAACTCAATACGATATGTTTGACATATCTTATTTGAGGCGCTCTGAGATTTTAGAATTCCATTCTATGAAACTCTGAAATCCTCAAACGTGTACTGCAGTGAAGAATAGGATGGGCACAAATACAGCTGCTTCCTGATCCTCCACATCCTAATCAGTCGTAGAGCCAGAAGAAGAAGCAGTGGAGTAGGAACTGAGTGCACTAGTAGAGGTTGACAGATTTCAACAAATCCTCGACCAAATGGCCTCTAATCAGCAACAAATGACATCGCAACTCAATGAGCTCGGCATACAAATGTGGCAAGTCCATAAGGAGCAATGTTCCTTGAAGAAGAAATTCCTTAAATTCTTTCAAAGGAATAATTTTAAAGCTCCTTCGCCAACACTGTTGCCATCGCAATCCCCATAAGCTTTTCTTACCCTATACTGTTAAATTGTGTTTATGTTTTTTGTTTGGTTTCATGTCATTTTTGTTTGGTTTGTGTCTTTTGTTTGGTCTGATTTCTTTTGTTTAGTTTTATGTCTTTTGTTTAGTTTGCTGTCATTTTTGTTTGGTTTGATGTCATTTTCTTTATTTTGTGGTGGCCTTGTCACATTGAGGAAAATGTGTTCTTTAAGTGTGGGGAGGTGACACTTGTGTTGTCAATTGCATTATGTTAATCATTGTTTGCATTCTGTTAAATAGGAGGCATGTTTAGGCATATCATGTTGTTTTGTGTAAGCGATGGAACCGCACTTGAATCATTTTGATTGGTATTGCCATGAGATTATGTCATGTTAGTTAGAATTAGATTGAATGAATTCTTAAACTTGGATTAGGCTACTTGAGTAGAAAGTGAACCATGTTGAGTGATGAAAAGTAGTTAGTTACATAAGCTTACTCACAATTTTGCATTTAATCAATGAGGTAGTGTAAAGATGCATAATGAATCTTCATTTTAGCCAATGTAAGGATTGAGCCTTTATGGCTCCATCTATAGTCATTCTATTTCTTTGTTATGTGATGCTTCCTTAGGATATTACCTTCAGAACCTGCTTTGAATCGGTTTGAGCCTACTGGATGCATGCTTAATAGAGATGATCAAGGCCCTTTTTGTGTTAGCCCTTAACTTAAATGACTTACCCTTGTATTATCCCTTGCTACCCCCATTGGGCCTTAACCTTTTGTATCTTGAAAATACCCAAAAAATTTAAAAACCTAAAACCCCATTAACCTACCCATTCAAAGGCTTAGTAGAGTATGAAGTAATACATTAGTTGGGATCATTGTGAAAATTTTTACCGAGATGATTTGAGTATACTTCTATTGTGAACCATATTGTATTTAGTTGCTTTTTTACTCATAGTTTCTTCCATGTATTGAGAAAAAGAAAGAAAAATGAAAAAAATGTGGAAAAGAAAAAGAAAAGAAAAGAAAAAAGGAAGAACAATTGAGTAGCATAAATAAGTGCAGAGTATTAGCATAATTACGTTTGTATATCTCGGAGTTATGTTTTGTTATCCCTTTTCACCTGCTTTTTACTGTATGAATGCTTGTGTTAAACTTTTTACCCTTTTTACCCACCTTAACCCTTATCACATTACAACCTGAAACAAGTGCTTTTGATCTATTTATATATGTAATCATTGTATAGGAGAATTGGTGTATTATCAAGCCTATGGTAGTGTAGTTTCCTATAGGAAGTTTAAGCGATACACTAACCATCAAACACTTGAGAGAAATGAGTGAAACCGTGAGAAAGATTCATTTTGCATCTATACTTAGCTTTGAGTTATGGTGTCATATGTTGAATTTGCTTATGTACAATAATGAAAAAGTAGTCATAATATGTGTAGTAACTTGATATTTGAGTTGGAAAAAATTTGAGGAATTGTATGCTTTGATCTTTGTGAAAATGAAGTGATAGAATTGATTGGTTGTATTTATTTTACTTAAGGACAAGCAAAGATTTAAGTATGGGGAAGTTGATAGTTGTGCATTAGTCTATGTTTTTCTAAGTAATTGGCATGTGTTTCTTACATAATAGTTGATTATTATTGTATTTTAGGATTCATTTTGCATGTTTTTGTTTAGTTTGATTTTCATTGTTGCTCTTTTATGTTTGATGCTAATTTAGGGTAAGAAATGATTATGTTTATGTAGGAATGAAGATTGAGCAACTTGGAGATTAAGCTAGAGATCAAAGAGGAGAAGAGAAGAGGAGACATTTTGTTGCAAGATCCCACGATCGTGGGAATCATGCCAATTCCCACAATCGTGGGAAGTTTAATCTGATACATTATGCAGGGTTCAGTTAAACTGTAAGGTTGCCAGAATATAAAACATATTAAACCTCCATATATGAATGAGGACAAAAACCCTCTACAGAAAAGAGCCTCCTTGAGTGAAGAATACAAGTTTTGAGTCTTAAGGAACGTGAAGATTCAAGGATTATTAACAAAAATTGGGGAAATAGCACATTAACGCCAAAATTTCCAGATTTTGCCAAAGAAGAGAAGGAGTTTTCTTTATTCAATGTTTTGTGTTTTTTTAATCTCTTTTGATCTTTGTAAGATGGTATATTTGAGTGTTGTTGATGTTATAGAGACCATGAGCGGCTGATTTAGTTTTTGGGATTACTTTTGAGCTATTTTGTTAAACTCCTTTTTATTGAATTGAACGAAAGTTGTCTTTGATGATTGTTGATTATATTTATATCTTGCAATAAATTGAGAGAGTGAGTAAGGTTATTTGTGTAAGATTGTAAAATGAGAGTTGGCAACCTATAGACTTACAATCATCATGTTGATTGCTTAGTTAGAAGAGAGATCTCGGCTAATTCAATTGATCACCTATAGGATAGCTTAATAACTAGTTGAATTGGTGGAGTGACTGGGTAGTTTGAGAGATTGCTTAATTGACTTCATTTAATTTGATTAGGGACGATTAATTACACCTAGAGAGAGGATAGTTAATATAATTGGGCATCTTAGGTGAGACACAATTCGATTAATAAAATAGGAGGGAGACAAGATAGGGAGAAAGTGATCTCTAGTCATTAGATTCTTGAACTCCAATTTTCTGCATTTTGGTATTGTCTATTATTCATTGTTAGTCTTTAAAATTTAATTTAATTTTTTAAATTATTCCATTAAACAATTTCACTTCTTAAACAAAGTTTGATTTGAATTAAGTGGTGTTTAGGCATCAATCTCTGTGGGATCGATATCAAGTTTCTAATTACAAGTCACGACTCATATACTTGCGATTTTTGAGTGTAAAACTAGTAGATTGTTTTGCATAATTCACTTAACATATTATTTGACGAAAAAGACGTTTAGATGAGTGTCAGATGAATATGATGGTTTGTTTCCACTTTGGTCTGGAGGGACACTTTATCAGAGATTATCCACAGCTATTCACTGCAGAGAGATCGGTGGTTGGATCTTCATCACCTCCGCAAGCTAGAGGGGGCTACAGACAGGGCGGTAGGGGTTCCCAGACTAGAGAGTCAAGTTTTACTGCATCCAGCAGAGGTTTAGGAGGTAAGGAAGGAGCCCCTACAAGACAGGTAGGTAAACCCCCATACACAGGCCTGAGTTTTCAAGGTCACGGAGTAAGAGGCCGATGTCACACCAGATGTAGTCACTAGTATGATTTCTGTCTTTGATCGAGATGCATATGCTTTAGTAAATCCCAGTGCTACACATTCTTTTATGTCTATGAGTTTTTTTTTTGTAAAATTGAATGTTAAATCTCAGTTATTAGATGTTAGGATAGTAGTTTCCATCCCAGCTGGAAACTCACTCTTTGCTGAAAGAGTATTTGTAGATAGTAAAGTATTGATCAAGGGTAAAGAGTTTCCAACAAGCCTAATCATATTGGATAGTTGGGATTTTTTATGTTACTCTCAGAATGGATTGGTTATCCACACATCGCGCAATAATGGATTGTTTTAGAAAGAGGGTTAGGTTGAGTCAATTAGGAAAATCGTGGGATACGAAAAGTTCTTCCCACTAGTATAGTGACCGCCATGGTAGCTAATCAAAAGCTCTGTAAAGGATGCCAGGGATATCTAGCTTATATGATTAAACAAGATAATGGTAAGGTTAAATTAGGAGATATTATGGTGGTTAGAGAGTTCCCCGACGTGTTTCCAAAGGATCTTCCAAGATTACTCTATTACCCTAGATAGGGTGGGTAATAGAGTTTTAGATATATTTAACTCTAGAAAACTAACTGATTTCAATTACTCTATATAGAATGGCTCCAGCAAAGTTAAAGGAATTGAAAGTGCAAATGGAGAAATTGTTAGATAAGGGTTTTGTGAGACCCAGCACTTCTCCACGGGAGCATCTAGTCCTATTTGTTAGAAAAAGGATGGGAGTTTAGGGTTGTGTATCGACTACAGACAACTGAACAAAGTGACAGTTTGACCAATATCCGCTCCCAAGGATTGATGATTTGTTATCAGCTACAAGGATCCAAAATGCATTCAAAGATTGATCTAAGATCAGGTTATCATCATTTGAAAGTCCATAACGAGGATATTCTAAAAACTGCCTTCAGGGCTAGGTATTGGTATTATGAATTCTTAGTTATGTCCTTTTGATTAACGAATGCTCTAACTGCTTTTATAGGTTTAATGAATATGGTGTTTCGAGAATACCTAGATAAGTTTGTAATCATTTTTATTAATGACATATTGGTCTACTCAGGCAGTCATGAGGAGCATACATAACACTTTCACATAGTATTACAGAACATACAAGAGCACCAGTTATACGCTAAGTTTAGTAAGTGCCAGTTTTGACTAGACAAGGTTGCTTTGATAGGTCATGTCATCTCAGTTGAGGGACTTAGTGTAGATCCTAAAAAGATTGAAGTTATTACTAATTAGAGACCTCCCACCACTGTGACAGCAGTCAGGAGCTTCCTTGGATTGGTAAGATATTATAGGAAATTCATTGAAGTATTTTTTGAAATAGCAACTTACTGACCAAGTTGACGGGAAAAGAGGAGAAGTTCGAGTGGTTAGATGTCTATCAACAAAATTTTTTTGAATTGAAAGAAAGACTGATGACAGATCCTATACACACATTACCGATGGGTACTGATAGATTTGTAGTGTATACTGATGCCTTGAGACAAGGGTTAGGGTGTGTTCTCATGTAGAATGATAAGGTTGTAGCCTATGTGATAAGTTATTATTTTTGTGCTAATTTTGGATATAATTCTCTTTAATGTGTTGAAATTCTTATCTAAAATTAAAGGACTTATTTCTTAATTATTCTCAGATGATTTTTAACATATGGGAGATGAATTTGAATAAAAACGATGCAAGTAAAGCAAAGGCAATTTGAATTCCCAGCTGGCAGAAACGTTTTTGACTAAACGTTGGCATGTGCAAAGAAAAAAATTATTAATAGAATCTAATTTGAAAACATATTCAATAGATTTAAGATTCTAATTATTTTGGGAATCAAGTTGTTTTCTTTTTGTGGGGATCTGCTACTTGATTTTGTGGGAGAAATGTATATGATAAAATAATGATAAAAGAGAAGGCAAAAACCCTGCTAAACGTATCGTGTTTCACATTTCTGTTTTGGTTTTTTGGAGTTTTCGTATTTTTTTAGAAAAGCGTAGAGATAGAGACAAAATGTTCTGCTATTTTTTTGTTGAGTTTTACCTCTATCATGAGTAGCTAAATCTTTCTCCTTGGTTGAAGGGAACCAATGTTATCATCTAGTATGTGTGAGATTTTCTGAAAAAAGTTTATTTGATTGATGAATATTAAGTGTCTTTCATATTGCTTTTTATGATTGAATTGGTTGATCTCTAGGGTGCACAACTAGGAATTGATTGATTTAATTTACAGCCAGATTAGTAGGATTTGACATTCAGTTTTGCTAATCCAAAGTGGCAACTAGGATTACCATCTTTATGTTAGGGATTGGAATTTCTAAGAAAGATACTTATCTAGACTAAATACATATTGTTAGGGTGTTATGATTAAAATTTGGCTTGATTTCTATTATCTAACCACCGAATCAGATTATAGATTTAATTGAAAATGAAACTAAACAAACTAAACCAAGGTTTAAGATAGTAATGAACTAGGATAAAGAAAGTACTACAATTAAACCTAATCAAACAAGTATTAATCCCGTAATATATCGTAAATATTAACCTTTTATCATATAATTAAATTATTGATTATTGGACTGTGAAAATTCCTATTTATGGTAATATATTTATTAAAACTATTAACGACTAACCCTCGATTGATTAATTGAAGCCTCTTTCTATTTAAAACCCCTAAGATTGCATTACTTAATTCATGAATTTCATTATTAGGTTTGACCCTAATCTAAAGGACTTATATTGACCTATCTCTAGGTTTGCATGCAGTTCCTTCCAGCTACGGTAGATCTATTTAAAAGAAATGATTTCTCAATCTCAATTAAATGAAATCAAACATTTGACTGATATCTCAAACATGTTAGTTCAATAATATAAATAGTTGAATCGCAAGAAATTAATCAATAAAATTGCATTGAATAAAAGACTATATCATATTATCCATCCTAATTTAAGGTTCATTATACATAGGCATTAAACAAATTAGTTCCTAAACATAGAAAACAAATTCAACATCAAATATTCAAAAGAACAAATAGAAATGAAAGAACCCAAAATCCATATCCCCTTTTATCTTTAATGAAATATTCTTGAATTTTGGATCAACGGTTGCTCACTATCGGACCTCGTGATGTAATTGTTAAGTTTTCTTCTTCCTCTATTCAAAACTACTTTTTCTTTCCTTTTTTGGTGTCTAACCCCGACGCAAAATTACTTCTTCTCCCTTTAGCCTTCAATAATTTTCTTTTATAGTAAAAGCTAGGATTTTTGAAATACGATATGACTAAGTATCTCAAAATTTCCTCTAAATTATGAATTTGCATAGTCATAAAAGCTTATACGGGCTACATCCATGGTTGTGTATGTCAACATACACAAGCGTGCATCTTTATAAGGGCATAAACAACATCTTGGAAGCTTCACACATTTACAATGACTTACATAATTACTACACACATCCATGTAATGACTTACACAATTCCTACCCGCAGCCATATATCTCCAAAGTTTCTTTAATTCTTCCAGTTTATGCTTTGATTTCACCAAATTCTTCTCCTTTTGGTCTATGAAGGTTGTTATCACTAAAAAAACACACTTGAAGCAAAATAAGTATAAAAAATGCAATAACAATCTCAAATAACAAGCAAAACACACTAAAATATGGCTATATAAATATAGTCAATTAATCGTTTGTCAATCACAATTAAGGAGAAGTATATGCAGTACCTGAAATGATGGAGATGACAACGACAACTACATGAACCAAAAAACCCTATTATGGGAAAACAATAGAGATATGTATGTTTGATGCATTAGGCACGTGAATTACTTGTTCCATTTATATTATTTTCCTTTATTTTCTTAATAAAATTAAAATTAATCCAGTTTAAATTTCTAATAAGTTTAGAAATGTATATTTTAATAATTTAAAAATTATTTTCAATAGGGTTAATTTTTTAGAAGCATTTGTGGTATTTAATTTAGTTTTTCAAGTATTAAATTATTAAATTAAATTAGTTATTAAATAATAATTAGAATCAAACAAAGTTTTAAAAGTTATCTTTCAAAATTAGATTATATTGGATATAATTAGTATAACAAATTAAATTAATTATGAGACACATTAATTTTAAAATTATTTTCTTAATTAGATTAAGAGTAATAATTAATTAATTCTTAATTAATATTTTAGAAAATAGTTTCCATAATTAAAATTAATTATATTCAACATATTAAAATTAGAAATTAATTAAACTTCTTTAAAATTAAAAAAACTTAAGTAACTAAAAAAGGTATTTCTTAATTAAAATTATTTATTTCAGTTTGATTAAAATTAGATAAGTTTAGTATTTGTTTAGAGGGTTATTATTCTAGAAAATTATTTCATTATTAATTTGAATAATATGTTTTCTGATTTATTAGAAAATTATCTTTCTTGATTAAATTTTAAAAAATTATTTTTAGTTAAGAAAATGTGTCTTCTTTAATATTTTAGAAAATAGTTTCTAATTTATTAAGTAATGGTTTTCTAAGTACTAAAAGACTTTTTTAATTAAATTTAAAATATTTTATTTCTTAATTAAATTTAAAATATTTTATTTAATTTTGAATGTATTTTACTTTTATATTATAAACTAATTTTATGATTAAAAAATATTGATAATTAGATCATAAATGGTTTTATATTTAGATTAGAATGTCTTGTTAACTTAAACAAAGAAAGTTTTTAAAATTATAATAAGTAGGAAGAGTAATTTATTGAAAGTTGTTTTTCAATCAAATTGTTAAAGGAGTCAAGATAATTGGAAATGATTTCCAATTAAAATTTAAAATTATTATTAAATGAAATTTAATTTATATTTGGAATAGGAGTTTGATTTATTTAGTGTTAGAGTAGTGCTTTAAAGGCAATTACCTTTAGCACTTTTGTACAAACTTTATTTTGATTAATAAAGTGAAAGGCATTTTTCATTAATTTTTATATATGAATTGATATTGATCTTAAATCGAATTAATGAAGTCCATGATACAAAACATAGCACGAAGGAAATCATGGTGAGATCATGATAATGAGATTCCTATCATGCACAATTATGTTAGTATCTAAATAATCCCTAGTCGTAGGATTAATAAGACATGACATTATTAATCTAGACAGACTAGCACATGTTATACTCCTTGATTTGATCAAGCAGTGGATCTCACAAATTGTAAGCATGAGATGTCAGAGTTAACATGTGGATGCTTACTAAAGGTAGTAAGTACATTAGATGACCCGCTATGAGATTGTTATATGGATGATATATCGAATGTCAATAATTAATCTATGCAAATATCCTTAGACTTGACGTACTCAAGGATATCTTGGATACTTATCTTGTTCTTTGACATCATTCCTTGTTACCTCATAGCGAGGTCGCTTTTAGGGTGGTGATTGGGTACAACTATTGGTATTCGAAGGTAATCGGGTCACCAAAAGGATTCATCACTCCTGATAGAAGGAGATGATACCCACAGCCTCTTATTGGGGTCATTAGTCGGGATTCTCTAGCCAGAGCAGTTATGTGTCATGAAGAGATTCTTCAATTATACATAAGAGTAATGAGATCCTAGGACAAGAACTAATATCACTTGGACTAGATGTGACGTAGTTAGTCTAGTGGGAGTTGAGACATAGCCCATACTCCGAACTAAGTGGGGTATAGTATGATGAAAGGACGAATTGCACGGTAATTGTATATGGAAAGGTTCATAAGTTGGATAATTAACTATCGAAGAGTTCATGTGTTAATCCACTTATATTCTGGCAAATTGGCATAATGAAACCCTTCATGATTTGCTTGAATTAAGAGTTAATTCAAGTGCCTAAAATAACCAAGAACCTAAGCGTCACACGCATAAAATATCGGATGAAAAATATAGTGTGTATGGACAAATTTAAGTAGGGCCACGATCGTGGCTAAAGGCGAGCCTATTTTTTAAGTTGGCCACAATCATGACAGAGGGCACGAATGAGTACATAAGTGAGTTCTTCACTTATATACACAAGGTGTAACATCCCGTTTCCCAATAACGGGTTGAATTATAGAAACGGGTGCACGTGAGAAATTAGGAAAACGCGTCTCA
>JAOQMS010062784.1:0-25108 GCA_027563885.1 Erythroxylum longipes
CTGTGGCGACTGGTTGTTTTGCCCATCGAACTTGTGCTGAAGGGCTGTTTTTGCCACCGAAGGTGCCTAGCGCCCAGCGAAGGTCTGCCAACGTGCTGTTTTTCCTACCAAATGTGCCTAGCGCCTCTGCCAATGAGCTGTTTTGCCCACCAAACTTGTACCGACGGGTTGTTTTTCCCACCGAAGGTGCCTCACGTTCATGCCAATGGGTTGTTCTACCCACAGAAGGTGCACCGAAGGGCTGTTTTTCCCAACGAAGGTGCCTACCGACTGTGCCGACAGGCTGTTTTGCCCACCAAACCTGTGCTGACGTGCTGTTTTTCACACCAAAGGTGCACCAACAACCTTTTTTCCCACCAAAGGTGCCTAGCGCCCGGGCAGATAGGCTATTTTGCCCACCGAAGGTTTGCTGACGAGCTATTTTTCTGACCGAAGGTGCCTAGCGCCCATACCGACGGGCTGTTTTGCCCCCCAAACTTGTGCCGATGGGCTGTTTTGCCCCCCAAATTTGTACCGATGGGCGGTTTTGCCCACCGAACTAGTGCCGATGTTCGGTTTCGGCCCCCGAAGGTCTGCCGACGTACTGTTTTTCCCACTCAAGGTGCCTAGCGCCCGTGCCGACGTGCGGTTTTGCCCACCGAACTTGTGTCGATGGGCTGTTTTGCCGATCGAAGGTGCCTACCGACCACGCCGACAGGCTGTTTTTCCCACCGAAGGTGCTTAGCGACCGTGCCGACGGGTTGTTTTGCCCACCGAACTTGTGCCGAAGGGTTTTTTTCCAACCGAACTTGTGGCAACGGGCTGTTTTTCCTACCAAACTTGTGTCGACGGGCTGTTTTTCCCTCCAAAGGTGTCTAGCGACCGTGCTGACGGGCCGTTTTGCCCACTGAACTTGTTCCGAATGGATTTTTTTCCTCCAAACTTTTGTCGACGGGCTGTTTATCCCACCGAAGGTGCCTAGTGACCGTGCCGACTAGTTTTTTTCCCACCGAACTTGTACGGACTGGTTTTTTTCCCACCGAACTTGTGTCGACAAGCTGTTTATCCCATCGAAGGTGCCTAGCGCCCATGCCGATGTGTTGTTTGGCCCACCGAACTTCTACCGACAGGCTATTTTTCCCACCAAAGGTGCCTAGCGCCCATTCCGATGGGCTGTTCTACCCATCAAAGGGCTGTTTTTCCCACTGAAGGTGCCTACCGACTGTGCCGACAGGCTATTTTTCCCACCGAACTTGTGCCAATGTGATGTTTTTCCCACCAAAGGTGCACCAACAGGCTATTTTTCCCACCGAAGGTGCCCAGTGCCTGTGCAGACGGGCTGTTTTGCCCATCGAAGGTGCACCAACGGGCTATTTTTCCCACAGAAGGTGCCTAGCAACCGTGCCGACGGGCTGTTTTACAGACCAAACTTGGGTCGATTGGTTTTTTTCCCACCGAACTTGTGTCGACGAGCTGTTTATCCCACCAAAGGTGCCTAGCGCAAGTGCGGACAGGCTATTTTGTGCACTAAAGGTGTGCTGACGGGCTGTTTTTCCCTCCATAGGTGCCTAGCGCCCATGCCAACGTGCTATTTTGCCCACCGAAGGTGCGCCAATAGCCTGTTTTTCCCACCGAATGGCTTGACGCCCGTGCTGACGGGTTTTTTTTGACCGAAATTGTGGCGACGGGTTTTTTTCGACCAAAATTGTGGCGACGGGTTGTTTTGCCCATCGAACTTGTGTCGACGGGCTGTTTTTCCCACTGAATGTGCCTACCAACCGTGCTGACGGGGTGTTTTCCCCACCGAACTTGTGCTGACGGGCTGTTTTTTCCATCGAAAGAGCCTAGCGCCCATGCTGACGGGCTATTTTGCCCACCGCTATTATGCCGACGGGCTGTTTTTCCGATCGAAGTAGCCTAGCGCCCATGCCGATGGGCTGTTCTACCCACCGAAGGTGCGCCGAGAGGCTGTTGTTCCTACCAAGGTGCCTACCGACCTTGCCGACGGGCTGTTTTGCCCGTCAAACTTGTGCCGATCGATTTTTTTCCATCGAACTTATGGCAACGTGCTGTTTTTGCCACCGAACTTGTGCCAACGTGCTGTTTTTCCCATTGAACTTGTGTCGGAGAGCTATTTTTCCCACTAAAGTTGTCTAGCGCTCGTGCTAACGGGCTGTTTGGCCCCCCGAAGGTCTACCGACGTGATGTTTTTCCCACCAAATGTGCCTAGCGCCCGTGCCAATGTGCTGTTTTGCCCATCGAACTTGTACCGACGGCCTGTTTTTCCCACCGAAGGTGCCTAGCGTCCATGCCGATGGGTTGTTCTACCCACCGAAGGTGCGCCGAAGGGCTATTTTTCCCACTGAAGGTGCACCAATAGGCTGTTTTTCCCACCAAAGGCGCCTAAGGCCAGTGTAGACGGGCTATTTTGCCCACAGAAGGTGTACCGACTTGTTGTTTTTCCCACTGAAGGTACCTAGTGCCCGTGCCTACGGGCTGTTTTGCCCACTGAAGGTGCGACGACGTGCTGTTTTTCCCACCGAAGGAGCCTAGCGCCCGTGCCAACGGGTAGTTCTGCCCACTGAACTTGTGCCGATGTGCGGTTTCGTACCCTAAAGGTCTACCGACGTGCTGTTCTTCCTACTGAAGGTGCCTAGCACCCGTGGGGACGTGCGGTTTTGCCCACCGAACTTGTGCTGACGAGCTGATTTGCCGATCGAAGTTGCATACTGACCGTGCCGACGGGCTGTTTTTCCCACCAAAGGTGCTTAGTGACCGTGCCGACGAGCTATTTTGCCCACTGAACTTGTGCCGACGGGTTTTTTTCCCACCGAACTTGGGCCCACGAGCTGTTTTTCCCACCGAACTTGGGTCAATTTGCTGTTTTACCCACCGAACTTGTGCCGATTGGTTTTTTTCCTCCGAACTTTTCTTGACGGGCTGTTTATCCCACAGAAGGTGCCTACCGCCCGTGCCGACGGGCGGTTTTGCTTCCCGAAGGTCTGTCGATGCGTTGTTTTTCCCACTGAAGGTGCCTAGCGACCGTGCCGACTGTTTTTTTTCACCGAACTTGTGTCGACTAGTTTTATTCCCACCGAACTTGTGTTGATGGGCTGTTTATCTCATCGATGGTACGTAGCGCCTGTGCCGACGGGCTGTTTTGCCAATCAAAGGTGTGCCGACAGGTAGTTTTTCCCACAGACGGTGCCTAGCGGCCGTGCTGACGGGCTGTTTTGCCATTCGAAGGTGTGCCAACGGGCTGTTTTGCCCACCGAAGGTGCACCGACGGGTTTTTTTCCCACCGAAGGTGCACTAACGAGCTATTTTTCCCCCCGAAGGTGCCTAGCGACAGTGCCAACGGGCTGTTTTGGCCACCGAACTTATGCCAACAGGTGTTTTTCCCACCAAACTTGTGGCGATAGTCTGTTTTTCCCACCAAACTTGTGCCGACGGGCTGTTTATCCCACCGAACTTATGCCGACGGGCTATTTTTCCCACCAAAGGTGCTTGGTGCCTGTGCTATTTTTCCCACCGAACTTGTGCCGACGGGCTATTTTGCCCGCCAAAGGTGCCTATCGACAGTGCCGACAGGTTGTTTTTCCCACCAAATGTCCCTAGCGATCGTGCCAACGGGCTATTATTCCCACTAAAGGTCCCTAGCCCGTGCTATTTTTCCCACCGAACTTGTGCCAACGGGCTGTTTTGCTTACAGAAGGTGCCTAGCGACCGTGCCGACGGGCTGTTTTTCCCACCAAAGGTGCCTAGTGACTGTGCCGACGATTGCCCACCGAACTTGTACCAACGTGTTTTTTCCCACCGAACTTGTGGCGACGGACTGTTTTTCCCACCGAACTTGTGCCGTCGGGCCGTTTTTCCCACCAAAGGTGTCTAGCGCTCGTGTCGACGGGTGGTTTTACTCCCCGAAGTTCTGGCGACGTGTTGTTTTTCCCACTGAAGGCGCCTAGCGACTGTGCCGACTGGTTTTTTTCCCACTGAACTTGTGCCGACTGGTGTTTTTTCCCACCGAACTTCTGTCGACGGGTTTTTTATCCCACCGAAAGTGCCTAGTGCCTGTGCCGACGGGCTGTTTTGCCCATCGAAGGTGTGCCGACGGGCTGATTTGCCTGCCGAAGGTGCCTAGCACCTGTGCCGATGAGCTGTTTTCCCCACCGAACTTGTGCCGATGGGCTGTTTTTTCCACGGAAGGTGCCTAGCGCCCAAGCCGACGGGCTGTTTTGCCCATCAAAGGTGTACCGACGGGCTGTATTCCCACCGAAGGCACCTGTGCCGACGAGCGGTTTTGCCCACCGAACTTATGCCGATGTGCAGTTTTGCCCCCCGAAGGTCTACCGACATGCTGTTTTTCCCACCGAAGGTGCCTAGCGCTCGTGCCAATGTGCGATTTTGCCTATTGAACTTGTGTCGACGGGCTATTTTTCCCACCAAAGGCGCCTAACGACCGTACCGACGGGCTGTTTTGTTCACCGAACTTGTGCCAACTGGTTTTTTCCCATCGAACTTGTGCCAACGGGCTATTTTTCCCACCGAACTTGTGTTGAAGGGCTGTTTTTTCCACTGAACGTGTCTACCGACCGTGCTGACAGGCTATTTTGCCCATCGAACTTGTGCCGAATGGTTTTTTTCCTCCGAACTTTTGTCGACGGGCTGTTTATCCCACCGAAGGTGCTAGCGCCAGTGCTGACGGTCGGTTTTGCTCTCCGAAGGTCTGCCGACATACTGTTTTTCCCACTGGAGTTGCCTAGCGACCGTACCGACTGGTTTTTTTCCTACCGAACATGTGTCGACGGGTTGTTTTTCCCGTCAAAGGTGCCTAGCGCTCACGCTGATGGGCTGTTTTGCCCATCGAAGGTGGGCCGATGGGTTGTTTTTCCCACCGAAGGTGCCTAGCACCCGTGCCGACGGGCTGTTTTGCCTGCCAAACTTGTGCCGATGTGCGATTTCGCACCATAAAGGTCTACCGACGTGCTATTTTTCCCACTGAAAGTGCTTAGCACCCGTGCCGACGTGCTGTTTTGCCCACCGAACTTGTGTTGACAGGCTGTTTTTCCCACCGAAAGTGAGTAGCGCCGGTGCTGACGGGTTGTTTTGCCCACCGAAGGTGCACCAACAGGCTGTTTTGCCCACCGAACTTGTGCCGACTAGTTTTTTTCCTCCGAACTTATGTCGACCGGCTGTTTATCCCACCGAAGGTGCCTAGCGCCCGTGCTGACTGGCTGTTTTGCCACCCGAAGATCTGCCGGCGTGCTGTTTTTCCCACCGTAGGTGCCTAGCACCCATGACAAAGAGTTGTTTTGCCCATCGAACTTGTGCCGACGTGCAGTTTTTCCTACCGAAGTTTCCTAGCGCCTGTGTCCACATGCTGTTTTGCCCATCGAACTTGTGCCGATGGGCTCTTTTTCCCACCAAAGGTGCCAAGCGCCCACCGAAGGTATGCCGACGTGCTAATTTTCCCACCGAAGGTTCCTACCAAACGTGCTGACGGGGTGTTTTACCCAGCGAACTTATGCCAACAGGCTGTTTTCCCACCGAAGAAGCCTAGGGCCCGTGCCGACGAGCTGTTTTGCCCAACGATATTGTGCCGACGGGCTGTTTTTATCACCGAAGGTGCCTAGCGCCTATGCTGACAGGCTGTTTTGCCCACCGAAGGTGCACCAACGGGTTGTTTTTCCCAGCAAAAGTGCCTAACGACCGTGCCGACAGGCTATTTTACAGACCAAACTTCGGCCGACTGGTTTTTTTCTCACCGAACTTGTATCGTCGAGCTCTTTATCCCACCAAAGGTGCCTAGTGCACGTGTCGACGGGCTATTTTGCCCACCATAGGTGTGCCGACGAGCTATTTTTCCCACCAAAATTGTGGCGACGGGCTGTTTTGCCCATCGAAATTGTGCTGACGAGATGTTTTTCCCACCAAAGGTGGCTAGCGCCCACTGAAGGTCTGCCGACGTGCTGTTTTTCCCACCAAATGTGTCTAGCGCCCATGCCAATGTGCTGTTTTGCCCACCGAACTTGTGTCGACGGGTTGTTTTTTGCACCAAATGTGCCTCTGGCCCATGCCGATGGGCTGTTCTACCCACCGAAGGTGCACCGAAGGGCTGTTTTTCCCACCTAAGGTGCCTACCAACTGTGCCGACAGGTTGTTTTGCCCACCGAACCTGTGCCGACGTGCTGTTTTTTGCACCAAAGGTGCACCAACAGGCTGTTTTTCCCACCAAAGGTGCCTAGCGCCCGTTTAGACGGGTTGTTTTGCCCCCTGAAGGTGTGCCGACGGGCTGCTTTTTCAGACCAAAGGTGCCTACCGCACATGCCGACGGGCTATTTTGTGCACCAAACTTACGTCGATGGGCTGTTTTTCCCACCGAAGGAGCCTAGCGCCAGTGCCGATGGGCGGTTTTGCACACCGAACTAGTGCCGATGTGCAGTTTCAGCCGCCGAAGGTCTGCCGATGTGCTAATTTTCCCACTCAAGGTGCCTAGCGCCCATGCTGATGTGCTGTTTTGCCCACCGAACTTGTGCCGACGGGCTGTTTTGCAGACCGAAGGTGCCTACCGATCGTGCCGACGAGATGTTTTTCCCACTGAAGGTGCTTAGCGATCGTGCCGACGGGCTATTTTGCCCACCGAACGTGTGCCGAAGGGTTTTTTCCTACCGAACTTGTGGCAACAGGCTATTTTTCCCACCGAACTTGTACCGACGGGCTATTTTTCCCTCCAAAGGTGTCTAGCGACCGTGCTGACGGGCTGTCTTGCCCACTGAACTTGTGCCAACTGTTCTTTTTTCCTCTGAACTTTTGTCGACGGGCTGTTTATCCCACCGAAGGTGCCTCGCGCCCTTGCCGAAGGGCGGTTTTGCACCCCGAAGGTCTACTGAAGTGCTGTTTCTCCCACCGAAGGTGCCTAGCGACTGTGTCGACTGGTTTTTTTCCCACCGAACTTGTACCGACTGGTTTTTTCCCCACCGAACTTGTGTCGACAGGCTGTTTATCCCATCGAAGGTGCCCAGCGCCCGTGCCGATGTGTTGTTTTGCCCACCAAACTTGTGCCGACGGGCTGTTTTTCCCACCGAAGGTGCCTAGCGCCCATGCCGATGGGCTGTTCTACCCATCAAAGGTGCGCCAAAGGGCTATTTTTCCCACCAAAGGTACACCAACAGGCTATTTTTCCCACCAAAGGTGCCTAGAGCCCGTGCAGATAGGTTGTTTTGCCCACTGAAGGTGTAACGACGGGCTATTTTTCCCACCAAAGGTGCCTAGCTACCGTGCCGACGGGCAGTTTTGCCGACCAAACTTGAGCCGACTGGTTTTTTTCCCACCAAACTTGTGTCGACGGGCTGCTTATCCTAACGAAGGTGCCTAGCGCACGTGCCGACGGGCTATTTTGCGCGCTGAAGGTGTGCTGACGTGATGTTTTTCCCACCAAAGGTGCCTAGAGCCCATGTCGACGTGCTATTTTGCCCACCGAAGGTGCGCCAAAGGCCTGTTTTTCCCACCGAAGGTGCCTGGAGCACATGCCGATGGGTTTTTTGACCGAAATTGTGGCGACGAGTTGTTTTGCCCATCAAACTTGTACCGACGGGCTGTTTTCCCACAGAAGGTGCCTAGCGCCCACCGAAGGTATGCCGACGGGCTATTTTTCCCACCGAAGTTGCCTACCAACCGTGCTGACGGGGTGTTTTGCCCACCAAACTTATGTCGACGGGCTGTTTTTCCCGCCGAAGGAGCCTAACGCCCGTGCTGACTGGCTGTTTTGCCCACCGATATTGTGCCGACGGACTGTTTTTCCCATCTAAGTAGCCTAGCTCCCATGCCGATGGGCTGTTCTACCCACCGAAGGTGCACCCAAGGGCTGTTTTTCCCACCGAAGGTGCCTACCGACCGTACCAACGGGTTGTTTTGCCTACCGAACATGTGCCGACCGATTTTTTCCCACTGAACTTATGGCACGGACTGTTTTTCCAATCGAACTTGTGCCAACGACCTGTTTTTCCCACCGAACTTGTGCCGACGAGCTGTTTTTCCCACCAAAGTGGCCTAGCACCCGTGCTAACGGGTTGTTTTTCCCACCGAAGGTGCCTAGTACCCGTGCCAAAGGGCTGTTTCGCCCATCGAACTTGTGCCGATGTGCTGGTTTCCCCCCGAAGGTGCTAGCGCCTGTCCCGACAGGCTTTTTACCCATCAAAGTTGTGCTAACGAGCTATTTTTCCCACCGAAGGTCTGCTGACGTGCTGTTTCTCCCACCAAATGTGCCTAGCGCCCGTGCCAATGTGTTGTTTTGCCCACAGAACTTGCGCCGACGGGCTGTTTTTCCCACCGAAGGTGCCTGGCGCCCATGCCAATGGGCTGTTCTACCCACCGAAGGTGCACCGAAGGGCTATTTTTCCCACTAAAAGTGCCTACTGATTACGCCGACAGGCTGTTTTGCCCACTAAACTTGTGCCGATGTGCTGTTTTTACGACCGAAGTTGCACCAATAGGCTGTTTTTCCCATCGAAGGTGCCTAGCACCTGTGTAGACGGGCTGTTTTGCCCACAGAAGGTATGCCGACGGGCTGTTTTTCCCACTGAAGGTGCCTAGTGCCCGTGCCGACGTGTTGTTTTTCCCACCGAAGGAGCCTAGCGCCCGTTCCGACTGGCGATTCTGCCCTACGAACTTGTGTCGATGTGAGGTTTCGCCCCCCAAAGGTCTACCGACGTGCTATTTTTTCCACTGAAGGTGCCTACCGCCCGTGCCAACGTGCAGTTTTGCCCACTGAACTTGTGCCGACGGGCTGATTTGCCAATCGAAGGTGCTTACCGACCTTGCCGACGGGCTGTTTTTCCCGCCGAAGGTGCTTAGTGACCGTGCTGCGGGCTATTTTGCCCACCGAACTTATGTCGACGAGCTGCTTTTCCCACCGAACATGGGCCGACAGGCTGTTTTTCCCACCGAACATGGCCCGACGTGCTGTTTTGCCTACTGAACTTGTGCTGACTAGTTTTTTTTCCTCCGAACTTTTGTCGACGAGCTATTTATCCCACCGAAGGTGCCTAGCACCCGTGTCGACTAGTTTTTTCCCACCGAAATTGTGCCGACTGGTTTTTTTTCGCATCAAACTTGTGTCAACGGGCTGTTTACCCTATCGAAGGTGTCTAAAGCCCGTGCCGACTGGCTATTTTGCCCACCGAAGGTGTGCTGACGGGTTGTTTTTCCCACGGAAGGTGCCTAGCGCATGTACCGATGTGGGGTTTCGCCCACCGAACTTGTGCCGACGTGTTGTTTTTCCCACAGAAGGTGCCTAGCGACCGTATCGATTAGTTTTTTTCTAGCCGAACTTGTGCTGACTAGTTTTTTCCCACCAAACTTGTGTCGACGGGCTGTTTTTCCTGCCGAAGGTGCCTAGCACCCATGCCGACAGGCGGTTTTGCCCAACGAACTTGTCCCGATGTGCAGTTTTGCCCCACAGAACTTGTGTTAACGGGCTGTTTATCCCACTGAAAGTGCCTAGCGCGTGTGCTGACGGGCTGTTTTGATCACTGAAGGTGTGCTGACGGGCTGTTTTTTCGACCAAAGGTACCTAGGGCCCAAGCCGACGTGCTAATTTGCCCACCGAAGTTGTGCGAAAGGCCCGTTTTTCCCACTAGAGGTGCCTGGCGGTCGTGCCGATGGGTTTTTTTCCCACCAAAATTTTGGCGACGGGCTGTTTTGCCCATCGATCTTGTACCGACGAGCTGTTTTTCCCACTTAAGCTACCTAGTGCCCATGCCGATGGGCTGTTTTTCCCACCGAAGTTGACCCAAAGGCCTGATTTTCCCACCGAAGGTGCCTGGTGGCCGTGCCGATGGGTTTTCGTCTCAACGAAATTTTGGCGACGGGCTTTTTGCCCATCAAACTTGTGCCAACGGGCTGTTTTTCCAGCTGAAGGTGCCTAGCGCCCACCGAAGGTATGCCGACGGGCTATTATTCCCACCGAAGGTGCCTACCATCTGTGCTGATGGGGTGTTTATCCCACCGAACTTGTGCCAACGGGCTATTTTTCCCATCGAAGGAGCCTAGCGCCCGTGTTGGTGGGCTGTTTGGCCAACCGATATTGTGTCGACGGGCTGTTTTTCCCACCGAAGGTGCCTAGCGCCCATGCCGATGTGCTGTTCCACCCACCGAAGGTGCGCCGAAGGGTTGTTTTTCCCACCGAAGGTGCCTACCGACCGTGCCGACGGGCTGTTTTGCCCACCGAACTTGTGCCGATAGGTTTTTTCCCACCTAACTTGTGACGACGGTCTGTTTTTCCCACCAAACTTGTGCCAGCGGGTTGTTTTTCCCACCGAACTTGTGCTGACGAGCTGTTTTCCCACCGAAGTTGCCTAGCGCTCGTGCTAACGGGCTGTTTTGCCCCCTGAAGGTCTGCCGACGTGCTGTTTTTCCCACCAAATGTGCCTAGCACCCGTGCCAATGTGCTGTTTTGCCCACCGAACTTGTGCCGACGGGCTGTTTTTCCCACCGAAGGTGCCTAGCGCCCATGCCGATGGGCTGTTCTACCCATCAAAGGTGCGCCGATGGGCTATTTTTCCCACCGAAGGTGCCTACCGACTATGCCGACAGTCTCTTTTGCCAGCTAAACTTGTGCTGAGGAACTGTTTTTCCCACCAAAGGTGCACCGACAGGCTATTTTTCCCACCAAAGGTGCCTAGCGACCGTGCCGATGGGCTCTTTTGCCGACCAAACTTGGGCCGATTGGTTTTCTTCCCACCGAACTTGTGTCGATGGGCTGTTTATCCCACCGAAGGTGCCTAGCGCACGTACCGATGGGCTATTTTATGCGCTGAAGGTGTGCCGACGAGCTGTTTTTCCCAGCAAAGATTCCTAGCGCCCATGCCGACGTGCTATTTTACCCACCGAAGGTGCACCAAAGGCCTATTTTTCCCACCGAAGGTGCCTGGCCCCCGTGCCGACGGGTTTTTTTTCCAACCAAAATTGTGGTGACGGGTTGTTTTGCCCATCAAACTTGTGCCGACGAGTTGTTTTTCCCACCTAAGGTGCCTAGCGCCCACCGAAGGTATGCCGACGGGCTATTTTTCCCACCAAAGGTGCCTACCAACCGTGCTGACGGGGTGTTTTGCCCACCGAACTTGTGCCGACGGGCTGTTTTTTCCACCGAAGGAGCCTAGCGCCCGCGCTGACGGGCTGTTTTGCCCAGCAATATTGTGCCGACGGGCTGTTTTTCCCATCGAAGTAGCCTAGCGCCCATGCCGATGGGCTGTTCTACCCACCGAAGGTGTGCCGAGATGTTGTTCTTCCTACCAAGGTGCCTACTGACCATGCCGACGGGCTGTTTTGCCCATTGAACTTGTGCCGACTGGTTTTTTCCCACCGAACTTGTGCAACGGGCTATTTTTCCCACCGAACTTGTGGCAGCGAGCTGTTTTTCTCACCAAACTTGTGTCGACGAGTTGTTTTTCCCACCAAAGCTGCCTAGCGCTCCTGCTAAGGTGCTGTTTTGCCCCTCGAAGGTCTGCTAACGTGCTATTTTCCCCCCCAAATGTGCCTATCGCCCATGCCGATGTGCTGTTTTGCCCACCGAACTTGAGCCCACAGGCTGTTTTTCCCACCAAAGGTTCCTAGCGCCCATGCCGATGGGCTGTTCTACCCACCGAAGGTGCGCCAAAGGGCTATTCTACCCACTGAAGCTGCGCCGAAAGTGCCTACCGATTGTGCCGACAGGCTGTTTTGCCCACTAAACTTGTACCGACGTGTTGTTTTTCCAACCGAAGGTGCACCAAGAGGCTATTTTTCCCACCGAAGGTGCCTAGCTCCTGTGCAGACGTGCTGTTTTGCCCACAGAAGGTGTGCCGACAGGCTGTTTTTCCCACCGAAGGTGCCTAGTGCCCGTGCCAACTGGCTGTTTTGCCCATCGAAGGTAAGCCGACGTGCTGTTTTTCCCACCGAAGGAGCTTAGCGTCCGTGCCGACGTGCAGTTCTGCCCACCGAACTTGTGCTGATGTGCGGTTTCACCCCCCGAAGGTCTACCGACGTGCTGTTTTTCCAACTGAAGGTGCCTTGCGCCCGTGCTGGCGTGCAGTTTTGTCCACCGAACTTGTGCCGACGGGCTGATTTGCCGACCGAAGGTGCATACCGACCGTGCCGACGAGCTATTTTTCCCACCGAAGGTGATTAGTGACCGTGCCGACGGGCTATTTTGCCCACCAACCTTGTGCCGACCTATTTTTTTCCCACCGAACTGGGGTCGACGGGTTGTTTTTCCCATCGAACTTGTCTCGACTGGTTTTTTTTTCCTCCAAACTTTTGTCGACAGGCTGTTTATCCCACCGAAGGTGCCTGGCGCCCGTGCTGACGTGTAGTTTTGCTTCTCGAAGGTCTGTCAATGCGTTGTTTTCCACACCGAAGGTGCCTCGCGACCGCGCCGACTGGTTTTTTTCTCACCGAACTTGTGCCGACTGGTTTTATTCCCACCGAACTTGTGTCGATGGGCTGTTTATCCCATCAAAGGTGCCTAGCGCCCGTGCCGATGGGCCATTTTGCCCACCGAAGGTGTGCCGACGAGCTATTTTTCCCACCGAAGGTGCCTAGCGCCTGTGCAGACGGGCTGTTTTGCCCACCAAACTTGTACCGACGGGTTGCTTTTCCCACCGAAGGTGCCTAGCGGCCGTGCCGACGTGCGGTTTCGCCCACCAAACTTGTGCCGACTAGTTTTCTTCACACCGAACTTGTGCCGACATGTTGTTTTTCCCACAGAAGGTGCCTAGCGACCGTGCCGACTGGTTTTTTTCCAACGAACTTGTGCTGACTGGTTTTTATCCCACCGAACATGTGCCGACGGGATGTTTTTCCCGCCGAAGTTGCCTAGCGCCAATGCCGACGGGCGGTTTTGCCCACCGAACTTTTGTCGATGTGCGGTTTAGCACCACAAAGGTCTACAAACGTGCTGTTTTTTCGACTGAAAGTGCCTAGCGCCCGTGCCGACGGGCTGTTTTTCACGCGAATGTGCCTAGCGACCGTGCCGATGAGCTGTTTTGCCCACCGAACTTTTACCGACTGGTTTTTTTCCCACTGAACTTGTGTCCACGGGCTGTTTATCCCACCGAAGGTGCCTAGTGACATTGACGACGTGCTATTTCGCCCATCGAACTTGTGCCGACGTGATGTTTTTCCCACCGAAGGTGCCTCGCGCCTGTGCTGACGGGTAGTTTTGCCCATCGAACTTGTGCCGACGGGCTGTTTTTCCCACCGAAGGTGCCTAGTGACCACGGAAGGTACACCGACTGGCTGTTTTTCCCACTGAAGGTGACTACCAAACGGGCTGACGGGCTGTTTTGCCAACTGAACTTTTGCCTACTGGCTATTTTTCCCACCGAAGGACCCTAGCGCCCGTGCCGAAGGGTTGTTTTGCCCACCGAACTTGTGTCGACTGGCTGTTTTTCCCACCGAAGGTGCCTAGCGCCTGAGCTGACGGGCTGCTTTGCCCACCGAAGGTCTGCCGACATGCTATTTTTCCTGCCAAAGGTGCCTAGCGCCTGTGCCGACGGGATCTTTTGCCCACCGAAGGTCTATCGACTGGCTATTTTTCCCACCAAAGGTGCCTAGCGACCGTGCTGATTGGCTGTTTTGCCCACCAAAGGTGCACCAACGAGCTGTTTTTCTCTCCGAAGGTGACTAGCGAACGTGCCAACGGGCTGTTTTGCCCACCGAACTTGTGCCAACGGGATTTTTCCCACCAAACTTGTGGCAACGGGCTATTTTTCCCACCAAAGGTGCCTAGCGCCCTTGTTATTTTTCCCACCGAACTTGTGTTGACGTGCTGTTTTGCCCACCGAAGGTGCCTACAGACCGTGCCAACGTCCTGTTTTTCCCACCGAAGGTGCCTAGTGACCATGCTGACGGGCTGTTTCGCCCACCGAACCTGTGCCAACGGGTTTTTTCCCACCCAACTTGTGGCAACGAGCTGTTTTTCCCACCAAAGGTGTCTAGCGCCCGTACCGACGGGCAGTTTTACTCCTCGAAGGTCTGCCGACGCGCTGTTTTTCCCACTGAAGGTGGCTAGCGACCGTGCCGACTGGTTTTTTTGTCACCGAACTTGTGTCGACGGGCTGTTTTTCCCATCGAAGGTGCCTACCGCTGGTGCTGACGGGCTGTTTTGCCCCCCGAAGGCGTGCCGACGTGTTGTTTTGCCCATCGATCTTGTGCCGACGTGATGTTTTTCCCACTGAAGGTGCCTAGCGCCAATGTCGACGAGCAGTTTTTCCCATCGAACTTGTGCCGACGTGCTGTTTTTCCCACCGAAGGTGATTAGTGCCCACGGAAGGTACGCCGACTGGCTATTTTTCCCACTGAAGGTGACTACCAAACGTGCTGACGGGCTGTTTTGCCAACTGAACTTTTGCCCACCGGCTGTTTTTCCCACCGAAGGACCCTAGCGCCCGTGCCGAAGGGCTGTTTTGCCCACCGAACTTGTGCCGATGGGCTATTTTTCCCACCGAAGGTACCTAGCGCCTGAGCCGACGGGTTGTTTTGCCTACCGAAAGTCTGCCGACGTGCTGTTTTTCCCGCCAAAGGTGCCTAGCGCCTGTGACGACGGGCTCTTTTGCCCACCGAAGGTCTATCGACGGGCTCTTTTTCCCACCAAAGGTGCCTAGCGACCGTGCCAACGGGCTGTTTTGCCCACCGAAGGTGCACCAATGAGCTATTTTTCTCTCCGAAGGGCCTAGCAACCTTGCCAACGGGTTGTTTTGCCCACCAAACTTGTGCCAACGGGTTCTTTTACCACCAAACTTGTGGCGACAGGCTGTTCTTCCCACCAAACTTGTACCGGCTGGCTGTTTCTCCCAACGAAATTATGCCGACGGGCTATTTTTCCCACCAAAGGTGCCTGGCGCCCGTGTTATTTTTCCCACCGAACTTGTGCCGACGGGCTATTTTGCCCACAGAAGGTGCTTACCGACCGTGCCGACGAGCTATTTTTCCCACCGAAGGTGCCTAGTGACCGTGCCGATGGGCTGTTTTGCCCACATAACTTGTGCCGACGGGTTTTTTCCCACCGAACTTGTGGCGACGGACTGCTTTTCCCATCGAACTTGTGCCGTCGGGCTGTTTTTCCCACCAAAGGTGCCGACTAAAGGTGCCTAGCGACCGTGCCGACTGGTTTTTTTCCCACCGAACTTGTGCCGACTAGTATTTTTCCCACCGAACTTCTGTCGACGGGCTGTTTATCCCACCGAAAGTGCCTAGTGCCCGTACCGACGGGCTATTTTGCCCATCGAAGGTGTGCCGACGGGCTGATTTGCCTGCCAAAGGTGCCTAGCACCTGTGCCGATGAGCTGTTTTGCCCACCGAACTTGTGCCGACGTGCTGTTTTTCCCACGGAAGGTGCCTAGCGCCTAAGCCGACGGGCTGTTTTGTCCACCGAAGGTGTGCCGACGTGCTGTTTTACCCACCAAACTTGTGCCGACGGGCTGTTTTACCCACCAAACTTGTGCCGACGGGATGTTTTTCCCACCGAAGGAGCCTAGCGCCTGTGTCGACGAGCGGTTTTGCCCACCGAACTTATGTCGATGTGCAGTTTCGGCCCCCGAAGGTCTGTCGACATGCTGTTTTCCCCACCAAAGGTGCCTAGCGCCCGTGCCAATGTGCGGTTTTGCCTACTGAACTTGTGCCGACGGGCTGTTTTTCTCGAAGGTGCCTGGCGACCGTGCCGACGGGTTGTTTTCTCCACCGAACTTGTGCCGACAGGTTTTTTCCCACCGAACATGTGGCGACGAGCTGTTTTTTCCACCGAACTTGTGCCGACGGGTTGTTTTTCCAACCGAAGGCGTCTAGCGATCGTGCTGACGGGCTATTTTGCCCACCCAACTTGTGCCGACTGGTTTTTTTCCTCCGAACTTTTATCGACGTGCTGTTTTTCCCACCGAAGGTTAGTGCCCACGGAAGGTACGCCGACTGGCTGTTTTTCCCACTGAAGGTGACTACCAAACGTGCTGACGGGCTGTTTTGCCAACTGAACTTTTTCCCACCGGCTGTTTTTCCCACCGAAGGACCCTAGCGCCCGTGCCGAAGGGCTGTTTTGCCCACCGAACTTGTGCCGATGGGCTATTTTTCCCACCGAAGGTACCTAGCGCCTGAGCCGACGGGTTGTTTTGCCTACCGAAAGTCTGCCGACGTGCTGTTTTTCCCGCCAAAGGTGCCTAGCGCCTGTGACGACGGGCTCTTTTGCCCACCGAAGGTCTATCGACGGGCTCTTTTTCCCACCAAAGGTGCCTAGCGACCGTGCCAACGGGCTGTTTTGCCCACCGAAGGTGCACCAATGAGCTATTTTTCTCTCCGAAGGGCCTAGCAACCTTGCCAACGGGTTGTTTTGCCCACCAAACTTGTGCCAACGGGTTCTTTTACCACCAAACTTGTGGCGACAGGCTGTTCTTCCCACCAAACTTGTACCGGCTGGCTGTTTCTCCCAACGAAATTATGCCGACGGGCTATTTTTCCCACCAAAGGTGCCTGGCGCCCGTGTTATTTTTCCCACCGAACTTGTGCCGACGGGCTATTTTGCCCACAGAAGGTGCTTACCGACCGTGCCGACGAGCTATTTTTCCCACCGAAGGTGCCTAGTGACCGTGCCGATGGGCTGTTTTGCCCACATAACTTGTGCCGACGGGTTTTTTCCCACCGAACTTGTGGCGACGGACTGCTTTTCCCATCGAACTTGTGCCGTCGGGCTGTTTTTCCCACCAAAGGTGCCGACTAAAGGTGCCTAGCGACCGTGCCGACTGGTTTTTTTCCCACCGAACTTGTGCCGACTAGTATTTTTCCCACCGAACTTCTGTCGACGGGCTGTTTATCCCACCGAAAGTGCCTAGTGCCCGTACCGACGGGCTATTTTGCCCATCGAAGGTGTGCCGACGGGCTGATTTGCCTGCCAAAGGTGCCTAGCACCTGTGCCGATGAGCTGTTTTGCCCACCGAACTTGTGCCGACGTGCTGTTTTTCCCACGGAAGGTGCCTAGCGCCTAAGCCGACGGGCTGTTTTGTCCACCGAAGGTGTGCCGACGTGCTGTTTTACCCACCAAACTTGTGCCGACGGGCTGTTTTACCCACCAAACTTGTGCCGACGGGATGTTTTTCCCACCGAAGGAGCCTAGCGCCTGTGTCGACGAGCGGTTTTGCCCACCGAACTTATGTCGATGTGCAGTTTCGGCCCCCGAAGGTCTGTCGACATGCTGTTTTCCCCACCAAAGGTGCCTAGCGCCCGTGCCAATGTGCGGTTTTGCCTACTGAACTTGTGCCGACGGGCTGTTTTTCTCGAAGGTGCCTGGCGACCGTGCCGACGGGTTGTTTTCTCCACCGAACTTGTGCCGACAGGTTTTTTCCCACCGAACATGTGGCGACGAGCTGTTTTTTCCACCGAACTTGTGCCGACGGGTTGTTTTTCCAACCGAAGGCGTCTAGCGATCGTGCTGACGGGCTATTTTGCCCACCCAACTTGTGCCGACTGGTTTTTTTCCTCCGAACTTTTATCGACGGGCTGTTTATCCCACCGAAGGTGCTAGCGCCCGTGCCGACGGGCGGTTTTGCTCTCCGAAGGTCTACCGACGTATAGTTTTTCCCACCAAAGGTGCCTAGCGCCCGTTTTTTCTCACCGACTAGTTTTTTCTCACCGAACTTGTGCCGATTGGTTTTTTTCCTACCGAACTTGAGTCAACGGGCTGTTTTTCCCATCAAAGGTGCCTAGCGCTCATGCTGACGAGCTGTTTTGCCCACCGACGGTGGGCCGATGGGCTGTTTTTCCCATCGAAGGTGCCTAGCGCCCGTACCGACGGGCTGTTTTGCCCATCGAACTTGGGTCGATGTGCGGTTTCGCCCAACAAAGGTCTACCGACGTGCTTTTTTCCTACTGAAAGTGCCTAGCGCCTGTCCCGATATGCTGTTTTGCCCACCGAACTTATGCTGACAGGATGTTTTTCCCACCAAAAGTGCGTAGCGCCAGTGCCGACGGGCTGTTTTGCCCACCGAAGGTGCACCAACAGGCTGTTTTGCCCACCGAACTTGTGCCGACTAGTTTTTCTCCTCCAAACTTATGTCGACCGGCTGTTTATCCCACCAAAGGTGCCTAGCGCCCATGCCAAAGAGTTGTTTTGCCATCAAACTTGCGCCGACGTGCTGTTTTTCCCACCGAAGTTTCCTAGCGCCTGTGTCGACGTGTTGTTTTTCCCATCGAACTTGTGCCGACGAGCTGTTTTTCCCACCAAAGGTGCCTAGCGCCAGTGTCAATGTGCTATTTTGCCCACCGAACTTGTGTCGACGGGTTGTTTTGCCCAATGATATTTTGCTGACGGGCTATTTTTCCCACTGAAGGTGCCTAGCGCCTATGCTGACAGGCTGTTTTGCCCACCGAAGGTGCACCGACGGGTTGTTTTTCCCACCAAAGGTGCCTAGCGACCGTGTCGACGGGCTGTTTTGCATACCAAACTTGGGCCGACTGTTTTTTTCCTAACGAACTTGTATCGACGAGCTGCTTATCCCACCAAAGGTGCCTAGTGAACGTGTCGACGGGCTATTTTTTCCACCATTGGTGTGCCGACGAGCTGTTTTTCCCACCAAAATTGTGGCGACGGACTGTTTTGCTCATCGAACTTATGCTGACGGGATGTTTTTCCCACCAAAGGTGGCTAGCGCCCACCGAAGGTCTGCCGACGTGCTGTTTTTCCCACCAAATGTGCCTAGCGCCCGTGTCAATGTGCTGTTCTGCCCACCGAACTTGTGTCGACGGGTTGTTTTTCCCACCGAAGGTGCCTCGCGCCCATGCCGATGGCTGTTCTACCCACCGAAGGTGCATCGAAGGGCTGTTTTTCCCACCGAAGGTGCCTACCAACTGTGCCGACAGGTTGTTTTGCCCACCGAACCTGTGCCAACGTGCTATTTTTCGCACCAAAGGTGCACCAACAAGCTGTTTTTCCCTACCGAAGGTGCCTAGCGCCCGTGCAAACGGGTTGTTTTGCCCACCGAACCTGTGCCGACGTGCTATTTTTCGCACCAAAGGTGCACCAACAGGCTGTTTTTCCCTACCGAAGGTGCCTAGCGCCCGTGCAAACGGGTTGTTTTGCCTACCGAACCTGTGCCGAGACGGGCTATTTTTCTGACCGAAGGTGCCTAGCGCCCATGCCGACGGGCTATTTTCTGCACCAAACTTGTGCCGATGGGCTATTTTTCCCACCGAAGGAGCCTAGCGCCCGTGCCGATGGGCGGTTTTGCACACCGAACTAGTGCCGATGTGCAGTTTCGGCCATCGAAGGTCTACCGACGTGCTGTTTTTCCCACTCAAGGTGCCTAGCGCCCGTGCCGACGGGATGTTTTTCCCACTGAAGGTGCTTAGAGACCGTGCCGGCGGGCTGTTTTGCCCACCGAACTTGTGCCGAAGGGTTTTTTTCCTACCGAACTTGTGGCGACGAGTTATTTTTCCCACCGAACTTGTACCGACGGGCTGTTTTTCCCTCCAAAGGTGTCTAGCGACCGTGCTAACGAGCTGTCTTGCCCGCCAAACTTGTGCCAACTACTTTTTTTCCTCCGAACTTTTGTCGACGGGTTGTTTATCCCACCAAAGGTGTTTAGCGCCCGTACCGAAGGGTGGTTTTGCACCCTGAAGGTCTGCTGACGTGCTGTTTCTCCCACCGATGGTGCCTAGCGACTGTGCCGACTAGTTTTTTTCCCACCAAACTTGTACCGACTGGTTTTTTCCCACCGAACTTGTGTTGACAGGCTGTTTATCCCATCGAAGGTGCCTAACGCCTGTGCCGATGTGTTGTTTTGCCCACCAAACTTGTTCCAACGGGCTGTTTTTCCCACCGAAGGTGCCTATCGCCCATGCCAATGGGCTATTCTACCGGCCGAAGGTGCACCGAAGGGCTGTTTTTCCCACCGAAGGTGCCTACCGACTGTGCTGACAGGCTATTTTGCCCACCGAACTTGTGCCAACATGATGTTTTTCCCACCAAAGGTGCACCAACAGGCTGTTTTTCCCAACGAAGTTACCTAGCGCCCGTGTAGACGAGCTATTTTGCCCGCCGAAGGTGCACCGACAGGCTATTTTTCCCACCAAAGGTGCCTGGCGACCGTGCCAACGGGCTGTTTTGCCCACCAAACTTGGGCCGACTGGTTTTTATCCCATTAAACTTGTGTCGATGGGCTGTTTATCCCACCGAAGGTGCCTAGTTTACGTGCTGACGGGCTATTTTGTGCACTAAAGGTGTGCCGACGTACTATTTTTCCCACCAAAGGCGCCTAGTGCCCATGCCGACGTTGCCCACAGAAGGTGCGCCAAAGGCTTGTTTTTCCCACCGAAGGTGCCTGGAGGATGTGCCGACGGGTTTTTTTCTGACCGAAATTGTGGCGACGGGTTGCTTTGCCCATCGAACTTGTGCCGACGGGCTGTTTTTCCCACAGAAGGTGCCTAGCGCCCGTCGAAGGTATGCCGATGGGCTATTTTCCCACCAAAGTTGCCTACCAACCGTGTTGACGGGGTGTTTTGCCCACCGAACTTATGTCGACGTGCTATTTTTCCGACCGAAGGAGCCTAGAGCCCGTGTTGATAGGCTGTTTTGCCCACCGATATTGTGCCGACGGGCTGTTTTTCCTATCTAGGTAGCCTAGCGCCCATGCTAATGGGCTGTTCTACCCACCGAAGGTGCACCCAAGGGTTGTTTTCCCACCGAAGGTGCCTACTGACCGTACCTAAGGGCTGTTTTGCCCACCGAACATGTGCCACCCAGGTTTTTCCCACTGAACTTATGGCCACGGGCTGTTTTTCCAACCGAACTTGTGCCAACGAGCTGTTTTTCCTACCGAACTTGTGCCGACGAGCTATTTTTCCCACCAAAGTTGCCTAGCGCCCGTGCTGACGGGCTGTTTTTCCCACCAAAGGTGCTTAGCGCCAGTGCCAAAGGGTTGTTTTACCCATCGAACTTGTGCCGACATGCTGTTTTTCCCACCGAAGGTGCCTAGTGCCTGTCCCGACTGGCTTTTTGCCCATCGAAGTTGTGCTGACGGGCTGTTTTTCCCACCGAAGGTGGCTAGAGCCCACTGAAGGTCTGCTGACGTGTTGTTTTTCCCACCAAATGTGCCTAGCGCCCGTGCCAATGTGCTATTTTGCCCAGAGAACTTGTGCCGACGGGCTATTTTTCCCACAAAAGGTGCCTAGCGCCCATGTCGATGGGCTGTTCTATCCACCGAAGGTGCGCCGAAGGGCTATTTTCCCACCGAAGATGCCTAGTGCCTGTGCAGACGGGCTGTTTTGCCCACAGAAGGTGTGCCAACGGGCTGTTTTTCCCACCGAAGGTGCCTAGTGCCCTTACCGACGGGCTGTTTTCCCTTCGAAGGTGTGCCTACTTGCTATTTTTCCCACCGAAGGAGCCTAGCGCCCGTGCCCTCTAAACTTGTGCCAATGTACGGTTTCGCCCCCCGAAGGTCTACCGACATGTTGTTTTTCCCACTGAAGGTGCCTAGCGCCCGTGCTAACGTGCGGTTTTGCCCACCGAACTTGTGCCCACGGGCTGATTTGCCGACCGAAGGTGCTTACCGACTGTGCCGATGGGCTGTTTTTCCCGCCGAAGGTGCTTAGTGACCGTGCCGACGGGCTATTTTGCCCATCAAACTTGTGTCATCGGGTTGTTTTACCTACCGAACATGGGTCGACGGGCTGTTTTTCCCACCAAACATAGGCCGACGTGCTGTTTTGCCCATCGAACTTGTGCCGACTGTTTTTTTTTCAGCTGAACTTTTGTCGACAGGCTGTTTATCCCACCGAAGGAGCCTAGCACCCATGCCGACTAGTTTTTTTCCCACCGAACTTGTGACGACTGGTTTTATTCCCACCGAAATTGTGCCAACGGGCTGTTTATCCCATTGAAGGTGCCTAGCGCCCGTGCCACCGGGCTGTTTTGCCCACCGAAGGTGTGCCGCCAGGCTGTTTTCCCCACACAAGGTACCTAGCGCCAGTGCCAACGGGCTGTTTTGCCCACCAAACTTGTGTCGACGAGTTGTTTTTCCCACCGAAGGTGCCTAGCGCACGTGCCGACGTGCGGTTTCGCCCACCGAACTTGTGCCGACTGGTTTTCTTCACACTGAACTTGTGCTGACGTGTTGTTTTTCCCACAGAAGGTGCCTAGCGACCGTGTCGATCAGTTTTTTCCAACCGAACTTGTGCTGACTGGTTTTTTTCCCACCAAAGTTGTGCCGACGGGCTGTTTTTCCTGCCGAAGGTGCCTAGTGCCCGTGTCGACGGGCGGTTTTGCCCAGCAAACATGTGCGGATGTGCGGTTTTGCCCCACAGAACTTGTGTCGATGGGCGGTTTATCCCACCGAAAGTGCCTAGCGCATGTGCCGACGGGCTATTTTGATCACTAAAGGTGTGCCGACGGGCTGTTTTTTCGACCAAAGGTGCCTAGCGCCCAAGCCAACGTGCTAATTTGCCCACCAAAGTTGAGCCAAAGGCCTGTTTTTCCCACTAGAGGTGCCTGGCGACTATGCCGACAGGCTCTTTTGCCAGCTAAACTTGTGCCGACGTACTGTTTTTCCCACCGAAGGTGCACCGACAGGCTATTTTTCCCACCTAAGGTGTTTAGCGACCGTGCCGACGTGCTGTTTTACCGACCAAACTTAGGCCGACTAGTTTTTTTCCCATCGAACTTGTGTCGATGGGCTGTTTATCCCACCGAAGGTGCCTAGCGCACGTGCCGTTGGGCTATTTAACGCACTGAAGGTGTGCCAACGAGCTGTTTTTCCCACCAAAGATGCCTAGAGCCCATGCCGACGTGTTGTTTTGCCCACCGAAGGTGCACCAAAGGCCAGTTTTTCCCACAGAAGGTGACTGGTGCCCGTGCCGACGGGTTTTTTTCCAACCAAAATTGTGGCGACGGGTTGTTTTGCCCACCAAACTTGTGCCGACGGGTTGTTTTTCCCACCGAAGTTGCCTAGCGCCCACCGAAGGTATGCCGATGTTCTATTTTTCCCATCGAAGGTGCCTACCAACCGTGCTGACGGGGTATTTTGCCCACCGAACTTGTGCCGAAGGGCCGTTTTTTCCACCCAAGGAGCCTAGCGCCCGTGCTGACGGGCTATTTTGCCCAGCGATATTGTGCCAACGGGCTGTTTTTCCCATCGAAGTAGCCTAGCGCCCATGCCAATGGGCTGTTCTACCCATCGAAGGTGTGCCGAGAGGCTGTTCTTCCTACCAAGTTGCCTACCGACCGTGCCGATGGGCTGTTTTGCCCACCGAACTTGTGCCAACGTTCTGTTTTTCCCACCAAACTTGTGTCGACGAGCTCTTTTTCCCACCAAAGCTACCTAGCGCTCCTGCTAACGTGCTGTTTTTCCCACCGAAGGTGCCTAGCGCCCATGTCGATGGGCTGTTCAACCCACCGAAGGTGCGCCGAAGGGCTATTCTACCCACCAAAGGTGCGTCGAAAGTGCCTACCGATTGTGACGATAAGCTGTTTTACCCACTAAACTTGTGTCGACGTGTTGTTTTTCCCACCGAAGGTGCACCAATAGGCTATTTTTCCCACCGAAGGTGCCTAGTGCCTGTGTAGATGGGCTATTTTGCCCACAGAAGGTGTGCCGACGGGCTGTTTTTCCTATCGAAGGTGCCTAGTGCCCATTCCGACGGGCTGTTTTGCCCACCAAAGGTGTGCCGACGTGCTGTGTTTCCCACCGAAGGAGCCTAGCGCTCGTGCCGACGGGCAGTTCTGCCCACCAAACTTGTGCCGATGTGCTGTTTCGCCCCCCGAAGGTCTACCGACGTGCTGTTTATCCCACCGAAGGTGCCTAGCGCCCGTGCTGACGTGGAGTTTATCCCACCGAACTTGTGTCAACGGGCTATTTATCTCATCAAAGGTGCTTAGTGCCCGTGCCGACGGGCTGTTTTACCCACCAAACTTGTGCCGACGAGTTGTTTTTCCCACCGAAGGTGCCTAGCGCACGTGCCGACGTGCAGTTTCGCCCACCGAACTTGTGCCGACTGGTTTTCTTCACACCGAACTTGTGCTGACGTGTTGTTTTTCCCACAAAAGGTGCCTAGTGACCGTGCCGATTAGTTTTTTTCCAACCGAACTTGTGCTAACTGGTTTTCTTCCCACCAAACTTGTGCCGACGGGCTATTTTTCCTCCCAAAGGTGCCTAGTGCCTGTGCCGACGGGCGGTTTTGCCCAGCGAACTTGTGCGCATGTGCTGTTTTGCCCCACAGACGGGCAATTTTTCCGACCAAAGGTGCCTAGCGCCCAAGCCGACGTGCTAATTTGCCCACCAAAGTTGCGTCAAAGGCCTATTTTTCCCACTAGAGGTGTCTGGCGACCGTGCCGACGGGTTTTTTCCCCACCAAAATTTTGGCGACGGGCTGTTTTGCCCATCGAACTTGTACCGACGGGCTGTTTTTTCCACTGAAGGTGCCTAGTGCCTATGCCGATGGGCTGTTTTACCCATCGAAGTTGAGCCAAAGGCCTGATTTTCCCATCGGAGGTGCCTGGTGGCCGTGTTGATAGGTTTTCTTCCCAACGAAATTTTGGCGACGGGCTGTTTTACCCATCAACCTTGTGACGACGGACTGTTTTTCCCGTCGAAGGTGCCTAGCGCCCATCGAAGGTATGCCGACGGTCTATTATTCCCACCAAAGGTGCCTACCATCCGTGCTGACGGGGTGTTTTGCCCACAGAACTTGTGCTGACGGGTTGTTTTTCCCACCGAAGGAGCCTAGCGCCCGTGCTGGCAGGCTGTTTTGCCCACTGATATTGTGCCGACGGGTTGTTTTTGCTACCGAAGGTGCCTAGCGCCCATGCCAATGGGCTATTCCACCCACCGAAGGTGCACCGAAGGGTTGTTTTTCCCACCGAAGGTGCCTACCGACCGTGCCGACGGGCTGTTTTGCCCACCGAACTTGTGCCTACAGGTTTTTTCCCACCGAACTTGTGACGACGGTCTGTTTTTCCCACCGAACTTGTGCCAGCGGCTGTTTTCCCCACTGAACTTGTGCCGACGAGCTGTTTTTCCCACCAAAGTTGCCTAGCGCCTGTGCTAACGGGCTGTTTTGCCCCCTGAAGGTCTGCCGACGTGCTGTTTTTCCCACCAAATGTGCCTAGCACCCGTGC